>APFE030797024.1:3198-14344 GCA_000404065.3 Pinus taeda | reverse complement strand
TAAGTTGTGTATGTGTACCAATTTCCTTATTTAATCTTCTGCAATTAAAAAAATGAAGTGTTAAGGTAGAATTCATAAATTTGCTATGCTCTACCTTTAAATTTGTTTAATTTTCCATGTTTTCTTCAGTTTAAGGAGAATTCTTGAGACTTCCTTGCTCTTATTAGCTCCTCACCAGTCTGATCTACCCATCTCACTTGCTTTAAGGCATCAAAACAATCGCCTATCTTTCCCCAAGTAGACCTCTACAAAAGTTGTGCCTCATCCCCGCACCCAAAATTGCTTTCCCTTGAATTCAACAAAACCTCAAAAAATCAATTTCACAGTCTTTGTACTTCATATCTAGCCTAAAATTAGTCATCAATTCAGTCATCTCGACCTTGTTGATTATCTTTTGCCGAGATTGACCCGGACAGAGCCCTCTCCTGTCCTCGTAGGGCTAGCTACGAGGCTGAGCGCAGTTTGATGTAGCCTCGAGTTTTACCTTATTTCAGACTAAGGTAGATTTGAGTGCTAACATAGTGGCGACCATACTGGGGAAGAAATCTCAATGGTTTGCTTGCTGATGAGTTTGTTTCACAAGTCTTAGACGAAGTATGAAGTCACGCCAGGTAGCTTTCGAAACGCTCTTGCTATGCATAAGCGGAAGTAGATAAATGTTGCTTCAGTCGATCTCTGGTTAGCTTGTGGAAACTTGATTTGCAAATCACCCCAGTGCTTTTGTTCGTTCTAGACCTTTGGATGATTGAGTCTAGAAAACGATTGGCTGAATTATTTTAGTTCTTTTGATCTTCTGATAAACACACTGGCTTCAAAAAGACATACAAGAGCTAATCCAGATCCAAATCCACCTCCTATTTACGAAAATCCAAATTTGATTCGAAAAATCCTCCGTCAAGAAATCTCAGCGACTCCCTTGGTTAAATCTCATTCATGTCCTGCAATTTTTGAATACCTTGAAGAACTTGATTTCGACGAAAAGTTTGAATTGTCATTGTTTAAAACCAAGTCTGAAAACGCTCTTGATTCTATTGTTCCAAATCCTGACTTTGTTGCAGCTCTTGAATTTGAAAAGCACAATAAATTAATTGACAATTTTATCTTAAGGCACCTTCAGACCGACATCCAAGCTGCCAATCTTGCTGATTTCTTAGAAGCTGTATCTGCAAACATTGGATCCACTATCACGGAATCTACCTCTAGAATTCCTACTATGCCGCCTTTCATTCCCACCATTCCTGTGCAACCTATAATTACTTATTCTGAATCTGCAGTCAATTCCCCTCCTTCATCCCACATCGCTTCTCCTCCGCATACTCCTCATACAGCAACTACACCCACTCCACCAACAACACCTAGAGCAATGGCTGCTCGTTTCGCACCTCTTGCTTTACCTCAGCAATTGCATGATATGCCCGTGGGCTATCAAAGTAAGATTCCTTTATTTGATGGCACTCCTCAAAGTGTGTCCGCTCAGTAGCACATAGACAAAATGGAAATTTTTTGTGATTTATATGAGATTGATGAAGAGGATGTAACTATGCAATTGTTTGTGAAAACATTCGAAGGAGAGGTAAGAAAATGGTTCAGAGGCTTGGGAACTAGAAGTATACCTACGTTGGCTGAACTTCAGAAACAGTTTCTAGATTGTTGGGAACTCAGGAAGGATCCACTTTAGATCAATGTCGAGTACAATAATATCAAACGCAATCATGGTGAGTCTGTCCAAGACTACATTATTAGGTTTAATACAGTTTCTAATGCTATTCCGGATGATTTAAGACCATCTAGAAAATCAGCTCTTCTCAAATTCCCGGATGGCTTTGATTCGGAGATGGCTTATTCATTACAGGATAGAGATCTGCCTACTTTAGAAGATATGCAAAAGATTGTTGTTAATGTTGAGGCAAATCTGAATGAAAAGAGAGCACGGTTGAAGGCAGAGAAAAGAGTGACTATAAAGGAAGAATCTACATCAGAACTGCCTTAGCTTCGTGAGACGGAAAAAATGTTCAGAAGAATGAATCTTGAAAAATCAGAACCGCAGATTCGTAATCCAAATTACCGTGGCCAGCAACAACCTCAGTTCAGAATTAAGTAGCATGAACCAAGAGTACAAGAGTCGGCAGCCCAGCAACCGATCAAGATTGCTCTTTTGCATAATTTTGTGAGTCAAGATTTAGATGAAGATGTTGATGTAGTAGGGGACCAAAATCACTTCTTTACTCCTAATGATCTGCCCATTTACATCACTGAAGAAGAAGAGTATGGAGAAAGTTCAGGCGCCCAACAAGATGAAGATTTTATCTTAGCTAATGATGCAGATTTAGATGATTACCAAAGAGGATATTTGAATGACTTGTCCACTCAACAGAAGGAGTATTCATTGAGAAACCGCGATGTGTGGATCAATCCAATTCAGAAAAGAAAAGAAGCTACAACACTAAAGATGGATTCACCGATACCACAGAAGAAAGGAAAGGATACAATTGATCCCACAACTAGCAAGATATCAGCAGCAGAAAGGACAAATCAGGCAAGTATAATCAAAGATAGGAGAGAAGTTCCAGTCAAAGAAGTCTTAAAGGTTTCAGCATTTAGTTTTGAAAATGAAATTTCCAAATTAAAGGTATCTATTCCTTTGACTGAAATCATGAAAAACAGCAGCCACTAAGGTCAAGTCTCTAAAATTTTGAATTTTGATCCCATGTTCGACACAGTGAACGTTGAAGATGATCAGCCATAATTGCTTTTTGGGCTAGCATTGGATGGTGATTCCCCTGATAGTGATGTTCCTCCCTTTTATATCAGTTTGAGATTGCATGAATATGTTTTGCACAATGCTATGTCCGATTCGGGTGCTTCACACAATTTGATGCCAAAGGCGATCGTGGAAAAGCTGGGGTTAGACATTAAAAGGAAATATCATGATTTGTATTCATTTGATTCCAGCCGTGTGAGATGTATCGGGCTCATCAAATATTTGGTTGTTAGCTAAGACCAAATTCCAATGAAAAATGTCTTGATGGATGTGGTTGTGGCGGAAATTCCTCCATGTTTTGGTATGCTACTTTCAAGATCTTGAGGGGCTAAGTTGAAGGTTACTCTACAGTTAGACTTTTCTAATGCTACAATTCCAGTCTTCGGTCAAATGAGAAATCTATATCGAGAGCAAAAGACGAAATACATGATAACTAGCAAAGAGAAGCCAATCAATCATCCTGTAAATTATGTACATACAGATTTGGAGTCATTTGTTTTATTTGTTGATAGTTTTAATGATCTAGATAGTCAGTTAGATCAGGCGGAAGATATACCAGAGATCACTGAAAATTTCAAAGAAGTTCTACAAAAGTAAAGAGGAGAAAAGCAAGCTATTATGGAGCAAACAACTGAAGATAAGGGGCAGCAAACAGAAAAAACAGAGCTAACACAATTTCAACACTTGGAAGAAGATGAAGATGGTCTTTGGACCATGGATTTTGATGGCGCAGTAGGTAGTGATGGTGCTGGTATTGGTGTGTGGATTTTAAGTCCCTTTTCTGCTCAAGACAAAGTTCTAAGCAAGGTGAGAGTGCGTTCTCATAAACTAGCATTTGATTGTTCAAATAATGAGGCGGAATATGAGGCTCTCATTGCTGGCCTAAAGATTCTTAGAAAGCTGAAAGCGAAGAATATTGCGGTCTATGGTGATTCTGAGTTGGTGATAAAGAAAGTTAAAGGTGAGTTTCAGGCCAAGCATCCTCGTATGAGGGCATATCAAAATGCAGTCTTAGATATTTTGAAGTTATTTTCTGATCATACCTTGACATGTGTGCGTCGCATACAAAATGGTGTTGCTGATGGACTTGCTAAGGCAGCAAACAATTTAAAAATTCCAATGAATTCTAGCAACAAGTTTGAGATTCATGTGAAACATCGTCCCACCGTTCCGGACAATCAATGATGTTGGAAAGCTTTTCAAGATGATGAAGAGATCAATCAGTTTCTACAAAATAAAGGTAAGTTCAAAGATACCTCAATAGATACTGAACATGATGATGGTAGTGATAATATACAAGTAAATAAAATAGACGTGCTGCAAATTAAAGACAACATTATTCCTAAGGGATTGATTCCTTTAGAGGAGTTGTTTGACCAAGATGATGTGGCCCGTAAACCGACATTGAGACCAACTGAAAAGGGTGTTGAAGAGGTAAACATTGGGACAACTGAGAATCCCAAGAGGGTAAAGCTATCAAAGTCATTGTTACCAAAGGTAAAAGCCGACTATGTGAAATTGTTATCTTTGTTTTCTGATGTTTTTGCATGGGATTACTCAGATCTAAAAACATATGACACGAATATCATTCAGCATACTATTCCTATTAAGCCAAATCAGAAGCCTTTTCATCAAAAGTTGAGGAGAATCAATCCGAAGTTGCTGCCATCAATTGAGAAAGAGGTAAACAGATTGTATAAGTCAGGAATCATTGTGCCTGTCCGATTTTCAGATTGGATATCAAACTTGGTGCCCGTAGGGAAGAAAACAGGTGAGATTCGTTTATGTATTGACTTCAGAAATTTGAATAAGGTGTCCTTAAAAGACAATTATCCATTGCCCAAAATGGACCATATATTGCAGCGAGTAGTTGGAGCATCAAGGATGTCACTACTCGATGGCTATTCTGGATACAATCAGATCTTAGTGCATGAAGATGACCGTGAGAAGACAGCGTTCACCACTCCATGGGGAACATTTCATTATGCAAAGATGCCGTTTGGTTTGAAAAATGCAGGAGCCACCTTTCAGCGCGCAA
Source organism: Pinus taeda (assembly GCA_000404065.3). Classification (NCBI taxonomy): domain Eukaryota; kingdom Viridiplantae; phylum Streptophyta; class Pinopsida; order Pinales; family Pinaceae; genus Pinus; species Pinus taeda. The sequence goes on along the minus strand of APFE030797024.1, from coordinate 9,545 downwards.
TGGACATGGCTTTCGCCAATGAGAAAGATGTATTTTTAGTTGTTTATCTTGATGACTTAACTTTGTTTTCAAATTCTGATGAGGAACATTTGTATCATTTGAAAATTGTTTTCCAAAAGTGCGGAAAATATGGCATTTAACTGAATCCAAAAAAGAGTCTTTTTGCCATGGATGAGGGAAAACTTCTTGGCCATATCATATCTAAAGACGGCATCCGTGTCGATCCTGCACGTGTTGAAGCTATTCAGCAAATTGAACAGCCCTGGAACAAGAAAGAAAAATAGTCCTTCAATGGTAAACTTAATTTTCTGCGTCGCTTCATTCCAAATCTAGCAGAGCATCTTAGAGAAATCACAAGCATGCTCAAGAAAGACAGTCAGGTAAAGTGGACCGAATAGGTGGTGAAGGAATTTAATTTAGTGAAGTTAGCTCTTTCTTCAACTCCTATTTTGATAAGCCCAAGCTACACTCAGGATTTTATTTTGTTCTCATTTGCTTCTGAGGACTCTTTGGCAGCTGTATTAATGCAGAAGAGGGAAGGTGTTGAAAATCCCATTGCTTTTTTCAGTCGTATTAAAAGAGATGGAGCATTGAAATATAACATCATTGAGAAGTAATCACTTGCGCTTGTAAAGGCCTTGAAAGATTTCCGTGTGTATATATTGCATTCCCATATTCTAGCTTATGTTCCTAACGCAGCAGTTAAAGATATTTTAGTATAGGCAAATCCAGAAGGCAGACGGGGTAAGTGGATTGCTGCGTTGTTAGAGTATGATGTAGAGATTAAACCCACCAAGTTGATCAAAGGTCAAGGACTCGCCAAGTTAATGGCTGAAACAAATTTGCAAGTTCTAGACATAAATTTGATTGCTGCCATGTCCGATGAAGATGAGGAGAATCCATCCGTTCAGGTATCTGAAATGTTTCTTTCTTCCCCTTGGTATGCTGACATTTTATATGTACTTCAGCATTTGTCTTCACCTCCCAGAATGCCTAGAAACAGAAGTAGAACTTTGAAATTGAAAGCTGCAAAATGCTGCATACTAGATTCAGCATTATTTAGGAAAGACCCTGGTGGAATGTTATTGAATTGTTTGGTTGAGGAGGAAGCCAAAAGAGTCGTGGAAGACTTTCATAGAGGGGACTGTGAAGGTCATTTGTTTTGGAAGACCACAGCAAAAAAGATTCTAAGGGCAGGCTATTATTGGCCTTCATTATTTTCAGATGTATATAAGGCTGTTAAAAATTGTCATGAATGCCAAATTTTTGAAGGCAAACAGAAACTCCAGCCTTTGCCTCTCAAACCAATTGAAGTCAACGCACCTTTTCAGCAGTGAGGATTGGATTTCATCGTGAAATTCATCCGGCATCATCAGGACAACATCGATGGATATTGACAGCCACAGAATACTTTACAAAATGGATTGAAGCAATTCCTACTCGACAAGCTACGGATGCGGTAATTATTTCTTTTCTTGAAACCAATGTTTTGTCACGTTTTGGGTGTCCAAGTAAGTTAATCATGGATAATGTAGCAGCGTTTAAGTCAAAAAGGATGATTGAGTTTTGCTATAAGTAGAATATTAGCTTGGGACATTCAACCGCATACTACCCTCAAGGAAACGGATTGGCAGAGTCGTCCAATAAATCTTTGGTCAATATCATTAAGAAATTGTTGGAAATCAGCAAAAAGGGCTGGCACAAGAAGTTGATAAATGCACTATGGGCTGATAGGGTGAGTCAGAAAAAGTCTATTGGCATGTCTCCTTTCGAGTTGGTGTACGGAACAGACATGGTTTTTCCTACTTCGCTTGTTGTCCTGGTAGTCAAATTGCTTCAAGAAGAGGGTAGTGAGGATGATCCTATGCAAAGAAGGATTAATCAGATGATTCATTTACAGCAAACACGGGAGGAGGTATTTCAAAACACATGCAAGTTGCAGGAGCGCATCAAAAAGATTTATGACCGGAAAGAAAAGGCGGACACATTTCAGCTAGATGAGGTAGTTTTGAGGTGGGATGCTCGTCATGAAGACAAAGGAAAACATGGCAAATTTGAAAATTTATGCAAGGGTCCTTACAAGGTCGCAGCATATCGTGGCCAAAATGCTTTCCTTCTCAAAGAGATGAAAGGAGATGAATGTCCTGGAGGGTCGATTAATGGTCGGCTATTAAAGAGATACTACTTTTGAGTATTTTCTGCTCATCTCATAATCATTGTACATATCATTTTACATTTGTTCTATTGCACATGTAAACCAACTTATCATCTTCAGTTTGGGGCCCGAGGTGAAGGCTATAATTCTGAAAATGAAGGTTAGTTAGTCTAAGTTTGTCAAGTCAGTTGTCTAAATCTTTTAGTTTTGAGTCTAGTTTGGTCAAAGCATTTTTTGGTTTTTCACTCAAATTCTCAAGATTTTGTGTCAGAATAATGACTCCATCGCCCAATGGATGAAGGGACTATCTAGCTCTTACAGAGATCTTCGATTCTTGGCATCTCCAAGGAGATACCATCCCCATTGGAGCCAATATTAGAGTCGGTCTAGTTATCCCTCCGTCAGAGATCAAAGCTCTTTTGCATTTCATGTTTAGGTGTCCCATCCGTTTTGATTAGTTGCATTTCATTAGGCATGCCATAACTCTGATGGAGCGGTTTGTGTCACTCATTCCCCTCGTGCTTGGCACTGCTAGTTCAGGTCTATTCATTAAAATAAGTCTTCAAAGGTCATTTACAATCATGTTTTAAATTTTTAGGTCTTAGGTCTAGGGTTGAGTCAATTTTGTCTTGAAAAGTCTTAGAAGACTAGCAGGCCAAAGGGATGTCTTTGATAGATCATCACTTCAATAATTTTCATCGTTGTACAGCTGAATTAGAACTTCTCTTCAAAACTCTATTTTGAAGATAAGTCGCCACCTCATTTTTGTAAAAATTGTCAAAATTTTCAGTTCTTCAAGCGTTCAAATGCAGCCTTGGTCTCCTTTGCCAGAGCATATCAGAGCTATCCCTCCAAAAAATTATCCGAGAAAATCATTATTTCAACTAATTTTAAAGGGGAAACCAAAAAGGTCAGAGGCTATTAATTTTGAAAAAGTGTCAACAACCAAACATAAGAAAATGGGTTTTGGGTTAAGCAAAAATCAACAAGGAATCTATATGAAGATATTTCTCCTCATTTGCAACCCATTCCACATTCCAAGAGCAAAGAGCATTGTTCTAAGGCGATTTTGTGCTTTTGTGAGAAACTTGGGCCATTTCCAGGGCGTGCAGCGCATCAAGTGACAATTTCCAGTGCAATTTTGAACACGTGCGGTGCATCAGGAGCGCGCGGTGCATTGGGTGAGGCGCGCGACGCATAGGAGTTTATGCCTGAACTTTGCCCAGAAACCACTCAAACACCTCTTCTCACGCATCAAATAATAGGTAGGCTTACACTCACGGCTTGTTCTTGGTTTTTGGATGGTTTATGTAAAGAAATTATGCTATATTTTCCATGAAAAACGAAGTGTAAAAACCCTCCTTGTTTATCAATTTGTTGTAAGGATTTAAATGCCAAGTTTGCTTTAGGGTTTTCAAAAATAACTATTGCCAAGGTTTTCCTATTTCCTTTGTTTCCCATCCCCTATTTTCACCATTATTTTCCCCAATAATTCCTCATAAACCCCACACCATCCTCCCTAACAATCCTAATCCCTCCCTTCTATTATAAACATATAATCCCTACCTTATCCCAAAACCCTAAATTTCTAAGATTTTCCATGCCCCTTCCCTTCCCTAATTTCCTTGTTTTGTTTCAATTGTTCCCATTTCCCTAATGTTTCCCTTTTCCTAACAATTCCTTTGTCATTTATGTCCCCTTGGTCACAACATTTTGAGAAAAAGAAAAAAGGTCTACAATCAATTTTGTACACAATTCTATATCAGCATATATATATTCCAGCTACCTTGTTTTTAAAGAACATGTCAGAGACCGAGTCAGTATATGAGCAGGAGTATGATAGTGACTCTACACCAGAGGTCAATGTGCCTAATGTGCCACGGAGGTATCACAAAGGTGGAAAAAGTGGACAGCATGTTAGGGAGGAGCCTACTTTTTTGGCTCAATTGCAAGCTTGCCCACTTGCAATGGATTGTTTTCGGCGCCAATAAGGTTACCAATATTGTGAGATGATCTCACAAACTCAACATCATTGGGAACTGGTCCTTCTATTTGTCCTTAACCTACAGGATGGTCATGCAAACCTTGCCGGAGTGGATTTCACCTTGTCACCCGACACTATTACTCAGGCCACTGGGATACCAAATGTGGGGGAGGAATAAAGTAAACGCCAGATGCTGGACAAGTATTACTATGAGCCATATATCAAGCCCGGATATATCAGACACTTGAGCGCAAATTTTCCTTTCAGATTCCTGAAATATGAGTTTGCACCATTGATGAAACTCATCATTCGATATTTCAGTTGTGAGGGCAGATTCTCCCGTCTCTATGAGTACCATGTCCGTTTGTTGATGCATTTCACACGGGTACATATGATGAACATTCCGTTTTTCATGTGTCGAAACATAGAGAGGATGGTGCCTTTAGTATAGAGGAAGAGCCCGGCGCATCAGCATAGGAGCATATATCACTATGCCTTGATCAAAATCATAGTGACGCATCAGTTGGCATAGCAGGGTATTGCTTGGGAGGATTTCATCTCCCGTGATTACTTTTCTGCACTACAGCCTCCTCCAGAGATAGTTCATGATGAGGGATGGCCTTCACAACAGTTTGACATTTCTGAGACCGAGCATGTTGATGTTCCAGTATATGTGACATATCAGAGAGGCCATAGGGCCTTATTTGCATCTGCACAACGAGTACTATCTCCACTCGGGGTGGAAGGGGTCTCGTTGAAATCATCAGCACAACGAGTATTATCTCCACATCATGTGGAAGGGGTCTCGCCTCCGTCTTCAGCACAGGTACAAATTCAGGATAGGGGAAAGAGACCCATGGTTGATGAGGGTCCTTCAGGAGGTCAGGATATGGGAATCATTGATGTTGATGCTAGCTCGCCTAACTCGGAGCTTAAGGAGATCATCCGAGAGAAAAGGGCCAAGAATGAGTCGCTGCAAAAGAAATTTCAGATGGCTAAATGGGTGATCAAATACTTGGAGCAGCGCAACAAATAGCTGGAAGATGAGCATGAACTTTATGAGTTGCGGAAGATCCGGGAAGACCGGGAATTGGCTTGAAGAAGACCCGGTGATTTGACACCTATTGATCGAGAATCAATGCTCATCCGGGTAAAAACTCATTTGGAGAAGTTGTTGGTGAAGGCAAACAAGGACAAAGACATGCTTCACCATATGAAAACTCACAATTGGGCTCGCATGCATGTTTGCAAAGCGATAATGAAGATCCTCAAGAGGCGTTTGAGCAAAGTGCAAAAACAACGCAAAAGGCCCGATCCACTTCGATTTTTGGTCGAGGCTTCACTAGTTGAGCATGATACATGATGGAGGGTCTTCACTCCAAATTTGGGCAAATTTGGAGAAAATTTTGTCGTTTCAAAATTTTTGGCTTATGAAATAGGTTTTTGGGCTCTACGCCTAGCGCGCAACGCGCGACCCATAATATGGGGAGGTCCAAATCACAGATGGCTTATATTTTTGGATTTTCATGATGAAATACACATGTTCAGCCATTGACAAGGCATTTCATCAAGTTTTGGGTGACCAAAAGGCTCAAAAACATCATGAAAATCACCTTTCTGCCACTTTTTGCACCAGCAGGAAGTACTTATGGGAGAATGCACTTTTGGAGGGTCAAATGGACACCAAATTGGAAAATTCCACCTAGGTTAGAAATTAGACATCCAGGGCTTTCCAACAAGCCAACCTGAGCTCAATTTGGATGCCGGGAAGTTCCCAAAAAGCAGGTGGAAAGGCGTGCAGTGCACAGGGATCAGGCGCGCGGCACACAGGGTTTTTTGGCACAGTTTTTGTCCTCAGCTCAGCAAATGAAGCTAGTTTGACCAGTTTTGACTTGTGATGGTTATTTTCACCCTTCTTGATGTAATTAATGGAACTTTATGTTGATTTGACACTTATTTACCTATTATAGATGATTCATTCATAAAATAGCAAAAAATTAATGAATGAATTGGTTTCCTAACTTATAGAGGCAAGTTGTTTTGACTGCCTAGATTGTAGTGCTTTGTTTAGAATTGGTTGAAACAACTCCTAGGATGATGAGCTCGACCCCTGGAGGCAAGGGGACGTGTTGGCTTGTTGAGATTGCAACAAGATGATGGAGCTTAGTGAAAAGAGTCGCCTTCACTAAGTGGGCCCGCAGGCTATTT
>APFE030797000.1:0-10504 GCA_000404065.3 Pinus taeda | reverse complement strand
TAGTTCTTTATATTACTTGTATTAGGGCTTCAATGTAATAATAATAAATAGTCAATAGTATTCATATTCATAAATTATGGCTTTATGTATTAGTTAATAATCAAACTATTAATACTTCATGTGGCTTAATACATTAGTAAATGATTAATTAAGACCTACTATAATTGTTATTGTTTAATAAGATTGTTAGTGTTCAATAAGATTGATTTATTAAATGTAACCATTAATGAGTATGTTAGCCACATTAAGAATCTCAGCTAGTTAACAAGATATATTAATTATGACATTTATGAATAATTGCAAATATTACTATATGAAATATAAGAATATGTTAAACATTATTTTAATACATTAAGTTAATAGTCTGTATTGTAAATTATTGTATGTTTATTTTATAAGGGGGGTAATTTTGGTTAATGTCTAAATGTTACTAATATGAACATTAATTTAGAATTATTAATGATAATACATAGAATTATTATTAATTAAACTTATTAAATGTTAATATTATAGCTGTAGATGATTATTAATATTAGAAAATTTCTAATAATGTATAATTTTTTTTACATATTTGATTATGTGTAATATTTTACTTTATAGATAATAATATATTAAATAATAAACGTAATTTAGGTGTATATTTAATTAGCTTATTTTATAAGATTTAGGTTTTACTAATAATAATTTATTGATTATGATTTAATATATTTGATTAATATTATGGGTTGGTTAGTTTAATTGCTAATTTTTATTTTAAAATGTAAAGATGACCTATAAACTTATTCTTCTATTAATTGTTTTTTAATATTTGTATTCTTATTTAAAATTTTTTAATTTTTTTTATATGTTTATATCGTTATATTCAAAGAAACCAACATTGTTATATAAAAATATTCAATCACCACAAGCAAAGGTTGGCTTATGACCAGACTTATAAGGGAAGTATTGTACCCTCAGTTATTTTAATTAACCTTCAATATTAAAACTCAAAACCTAAATTTGAAACTGATTTGGCTATTTTTAATTAAACCTTAATTAAAATCTCAAGACTTCAATTTGAAACTGATTCGTACACTATGTTAGTTATTCTTTATCAATCTTATTGCATTGCATTTCTATTAGATTACAATTTTGCAAGAAGAGTTGTAGCATACATTGGCTAACTTCTCATAGAAAACTTCACCTTAGTCTAAAACTCAAAAACTAGATTTGAAACTCGTTCTAGCACTATGTGAGTTATTCTTTAACAATTATACTACATTGCAATTCTATTGCATTACAATTTTTAAAAATATAATTGTAGTGTACAGTAGCTAAATTCTAATAACAAACTTCAACAAGAAACATTTGGGAGAACATAACACCATTATTACATGTGGTCATAAGCATATTAAACTTTTTTTTATTAAGGCTATTTTAAATTTATTTTATTAATAATAAAAATAATAGTTTTATAAATTTTATTTGTAGTTTTAATATTTAGTATTTGTAAATTTAAATACATATATTAATAGGATAAATAATATATTCTTTATATACTAATTTATATAAAATCTCTATAAATTTGAAAAATACAACATTCATTGATATTTACATATTGAATAAAAAATTCAACTCATGTTAATTGTGAATTTTGTTTGATAATTAAATTAAAACATAATATAACATTAAGTATTCAAAAGTTCAAGCCATATAATAAATGAATGAATTGAACATGCTAATGTATTTAACATGGTTGATACAAGGAATATTGAGATTCCATGTGATTTTAGAATCTCATATGGTGGCTTTAACCATCCCCCCCATCACTCTCAATTATCAAATACCTAATTTGTCTATTATAAGTCATGGATTTACCATGGTTGATACAAGGAATATTGAGATTCCATGTGATTTTGGTAGCTCAAATGGTGGCTTTAACAATCCCCCCATCACTCTCAATTCCCAAATACCTAATTTGTCTATTATAAATGAAAATGTATGTGAAATCCTTAGAAATACATCACACAATTTTAGACAACAAGGGTAGAGTTATTATTACAACACAAATGAAGATAAAATACAATGCCTTAGACATTCTATTTTATACGACATGTCTTTCGAGTGCACCTTAGAAAAGGCAATGTAGATCCTTCTAAATCCTAGCTAGAGCATTTGCCGTCTACAATTTTTGGTCAACAATATTGTAGATTATCAAGGCATCTCTTCAAGCTCACCAAGCTATCTTAGATGCTTCAAAGGTTACACTACAATCTATAATCACACCAACAATCTCACTATTGAAATCTTTTCTCTCATAAGAAAAGTCCTCAACGAGATTTATATAAATGTGCATGACACAAGCTCCATTAGCATTAAGTGCTTGAGTTATTTTCTAAGGTTTCATCTCACAAGACTTAGGTCATGCGACATGTTAATGCTTGTGCTGAGATACTTCTCTTAATTTTATCTCACAAAACCCCTAGTTCCCAATAATCCACCCAAGCTTTAACCCTCGAATTACAAAAAAAAGGGCTACAATATGATTACATAAAGAAGATATGGATGATCTACTGACTAAATTGTGAGAATGAGAACACTCTCATCGTTTTATATGATAGGCTAGTTAGGAAAATAATAGAAAATGGATCAAGTGTGCAACAACCTAATATAAGTTATTATAGTATATCTGCATCACAATAATTTAGTGAAGATGTACAAGTGTCATGTGGTTGTTGGAAGTCACCTCCAAAGTTTCGTGGTTTTTAACCTAAGGATCCACATTTCAAGCACTCCTTATGACATGGTTTTTTTCTCCCTAAAAGAGTATCCTAACTTTGGTTCTCCTCAACATGTCCTAATTCAAAACAAACTCCATGTATTGCACTTTCGAAGAAAGAATCCCTCAATACAACCACTCAAAATCTTAGACAATGACATGTGCTTGTCATGGTCCTAGGGAGGAGTTCTTTTACTCCTAGTGCATGTTATTATTATACAGACTTATGCAGGAAAGAAACATAATAAAAATATAAATATAAACATAGAGTTGAATAGGAAATAAAACTTCATGTGATTATTATAAATGAAATGATATCTTCTTACAAAAAAATGGAAATAAAATAGCTTGGGAAATGGTAGCTTATCTCTAAGAGATCTCGCAACTACATGCTGCACTTGTGTCTCTAAAGCTCCAACAATCTATAATATATGTACATAGTAACCATTTTAGGGTGGGTTACAACTATGGCTACAAAAGTTCACAATATATATATGAGGGTTTATTAGATGACATAAATATCAAAACTATGTCATATTATATTAACACTAAAATATAAACCTAAATAATTTTTAGGGTGTCGTGTAGCTATGGCCTCAAAAAGTTCAACTAGATTGTAAGGCTGCATAGAGAAAATGGAAAAGGCTGCAGAATTGGGGAACGAACGCACTCAACATGGGAGGAAGGGTGGTCTTAATCAAGGCATTACTGACATCTGTTCCAATATACTAGCTTTGAGCAATACTAGCTCTGTGAAGCATTAATAAATAAATAGAACTAGTAATTAGGGGTTTCCTATGGCAAGGAGGTAAAGTAGAAAGAAAGAAAATCAACCTAGTGAAATGAGGCCAAGTAACAAAACCATATGAGAAATGAGGTCTTGTTATAAGACTTCCCAGGATAATGAATTTAGCACTAAGAGTAAAAATGACATGGATATTTAGTACTCGAGATAGTAGTTGGCGGAAGAAAATCCTAGAAAAAAAATACATGAACCATAATAGAATATTACTACATGAAAAGGGTTTCTCGATAAGGCACTGCCCTTAGATCTAGATTTTGATTAAAAAGACTCTTTCCCTCATTGAAGAAAATTTCTCCACGATCCTTGGGAATGGGAAAATTACCAAAATTTGGGAGGAAAAAATGATAGGAAATACTCCTATAGCCTATCAAGAAAATCTCCATGATTTGAGAAGGTGGATGAAAATAAAAGGAATCAGTAATATGGAAGACGTATCTCATTGCAGTGATGGAGACTGGGATGATTGGAGGATTCACAACCTTCCCCAATGCCTGGTTCCTCAATGGAGAAACTTAATTTCTCATCTTAAGGGTGTAGCACCTTTGATTCAAGACACAAAATGCTCTTTTAGATTGGATCCTGATGGAGTGGATTATTCAGTCGAATCTGGATATGCCACTATACAACAACAAGCAAATCAAGATTGGGATCATTGGAGGGATGCATGGAAAATTGAAAGCCTTCCAAAAGTCAAACTGTTCATGTGGACTCTCCTTAGAGGAAAGATTCTAACAACTGACAATCTCAAAAAGGAAGGTTATGAAGGTCGTTCTCACTATGCCATGTGCCAGAAAAGTGAAGAAAGCATCCATCATCTCTTTGTGTAGAGTGATTTCACAAGAAACTGTTGCCAATTTCTAGTAAGACCCCTCAAGGTTAGATCTCAAAAAACGTTGCCTTTGCATGAACTTCTATCAACTTGGAAAGAAAAATCCATATACTCGTAAAATAAATGGAATTTTGTTAAACTAAATACTAATTTGAACATATATAATTCAATACACATTCAATTAATTGGAAGTGTAATTCTTCCATATTATATTTTATGCATGTAAAATCATCATAAAGGTGATTTGTATTAGGTAAATAGACAATTTGGGCAATGACCTTCCATACAGGATATTCTAACGGAAGCTTTTCTTGTGTCCTAAAATTTTACAAAAACAAGAGCATAAACAAACAAACACATACATTACATAAAATGAAAACACAAACATTTAAAATTCATCATAAAATATCAACCTGTAACGAATTATAAAAATTGTATTAATTAAAAACACTTATAAAAAATATTATGCACTGAATAGTGGTGCTTACAAAAATTTATGGTGAAAAAATAAGATTTTATTACATTAAGCAACAATTTAAACATTAATAAGTTAATATACAAATTATGCTCAGTCTAAAAGTAACTATTGTACATGATATTACATATGTGTAAAAATATTATACAAAAACAAGCAACCAAAAGCACATAAAAGCGCAACAAACAAACATAGCATAAATAAAAGCACATACATTTAAAATTATATTATCATAAAACATCAATTTGTAAATTAATTTTAAAATTTTATGTTTATTTTATTTGAATTTATCGTTTTCATGAGGGCCATTAGAGATATGTTTAATTTGAGATTTAATGACTACGGTTATAAAAGAATTCATGGTCATAGCCACCTATGATGCTATCATTATTTTTATGGTTGAAAAGTATATACTGATTATAAGAAATCGTGAACACCTGTGATTTTCAAATATACAAAAATTGGTGATGATGATTACAAAGAAAATCCATAGCCATTTTTACTTGTGGTATTGTCATGGTCATTTGTATCTATACAAGTTGTTGACTAAAAATATTTGTGAAATTTTGATTTTATACAAAATAGATTTAACAAGTTATAAACTCCACGAATCTTGTACCATACAAAAATAATTAACTAATACACTATTTAAGAAATTACAATGATTGAATTAAATAAAAAATTTGATTAAAATGTAAGATATGAATATATTAACTAAAAAATGAAATTAAAGTTTGATAGGGGAACTCTGTCAAGAGGATGAGATCTGTGTGATTGCGAGGGTTTCTCAATCTTTTTGCTTTCCTTATGCAGTCAAGTTTCTTCAGATATCAAATCAACATTTTGCGTCATGATTAGGGCATGATCTCACTGCTCACGAGTTCGATAATGGAGTTTTTGAATGGCCTAAATATTGGTTTCGGTCCCTTGGCTGGGGATGGAGACTCACTACACGGGTTGTCGGCAATATTATTTACCATATCATGGATACGGTGTATTTGATCACCACATACATACATGATAGCACAGAAGGAAGAAAAGGGAATGACATTCATGAGTTGGGAATGGATATGTGTAGGATTAAGGCAAATCTCGATCAGAAATCTTATCACTCTCTCCTCTTAGTCACAAGAGCAATATTGGTCAGATCTAAAGGAGAAAATCTGGCTATAGAAGTGAATCTTCGACCTCGAACAATTCATTTCATAGGTCCATTATAGAAGATCCTTGATCTGGAAATTGTCAATCCCCTAAGCACATTAGGTTATCGAAATGGAGTAGCATTAGATCTAGAGAGTCTGCCACATTGTTTTCCAGATTAGAATTCTCCTCCATCACAGTGGGTGTGTTTGGTAATTTTCCCATCACTTATGAAGTTGGTACTGCCACGAAAACCCCTCTCACTCTTTGGAGCTCCACACTTATCCCTTGATTCGACTAAATATCTGCGTGACTCTCAAGTGTGGGCACTAAATCTCAAAACTATGGTAGCCTTCCAAATTTTTATTAAATCCCCAAATGGAAAATCAATATTATTTTGAGTTTCGGTTACAAATCACATCATAAAATTAAAGCACAATACCATGCAAACTTTGGGTATCTTGATGCTCCTACAAAGTCTGATCTTTGGAGGAAGATCCATGCAGGAAGATCTGATCTTACAAGATTATAACATCCTCCCATCACCCACCATCATATTAAACTTGAGGCTTCGAGGAGGATCCCCTCAAAAAAGAAATTCAAAGGGCATAGGGGGAGTGTCTGGATCTCATATTCCCAAAGGAACAAAATTGAATCAAGGTCAAGTAAATGGAGGATTTTTGTTCAAAGCTATCCTTAAAGGTGATTTTTTTGCCTCAACAATACTATATCAGACACATGATATACCCAATCCCTACATAGTTGAAAAACTAAATCAAATATCAGTAATGATTGTATATCTACCAGAAATAAATGATCTATGCACAACATATGCATCTCAAGAAGTACTATGTAGATTCAACACTTTTTGTCCAAAACCAGTGGATCTTTTCCAATGGATATTCACAAATTGGACAATAAATTGTCATATTCATATTCATTCATGATTAATATCGTTTTATTTAAACAAATTATTAAATTTATAAAATTCTTAAGAAGATAAAAATAAAAAGACATAATAAAAAGGAAATATCCATAATAATCATAATCACTACAGAAATTCCTCATAGATAGTGAGGACCATAGTTAACTTGGGGACTTATGTAGAGAGAGAAAAGCCCCTCCCTTAAAATGAATACAAATTTTATTAATATGGGGTTTGAGCTTTTACAAATAATAATATAAATTACAAATAAATAAATAATTTGCAATATGAATCATCTTCATTCACAATTTTGCATCTCCTCGCAAAAACATAAGAAAATATGTATTAATAATAATATATGGAGGAAAATAATTGTATTGTCAAAATTTTGAAAAATGATTTACAATAAAATGAGGGAAAAAAAAAATAAAAAATCTATCATTTTATTATATGCACTGAGAAGGATTAAAATGGGTTTCACCTGATATTTATGGAGATCTTAAATTGAAAATCTAAATAGAAGAGATTCTAAAAATTAAAAAGAAAACTAAGTAGAATTTAACGAGACTATTAATTTTTCTTAAACCCTCTCATTAAAATTAAAACTAAAGCATAAATCTAAAATTGAAGAAATAACACACATCTATCAACCTAATATCATTCAATATACCCACAAAGTTTTTATTCTCTTCAATAAATGTGATTTATTAATAAAACATTTAATAAAACAAAAAGTATAATAATAATGATTAATTAAAAACTCACTTGCAACTATGGAATTGTTCAAATTACTTATCCCATCCTCCACGAATGGCCAATGGTCAAGATGACTGCCCTAATTATTTTTGTTGGATGAAGAAAGTGAAAAATTCCAATGATGTCCCTTAGGAGAGCCCACCCCCCAGGAACCTAGTAGAGCCATTGGGCATAGGTATGTTAAGACTCTTTATTTATACATTTTTATTCCTAATCCTTCATTTGTTCCTCGTTTTTCTCCCATAGACATTTTCGGCCTCAAGATGGCTATGCATCTAGAAGGTCTTGGCAAGACTAGGGGGTTGTGTTCGGGCTTCTCCAGTCTTGTTGAACCATTGGAGTGTCACATGGGCCTCTCATCTTTTTGGTTGTTTTCGATGCCTAGATAAATAGCTAATGTCAAGGGAGGAGCATATTACTACCCAGAGATAGGTTTTCCTAGAGCTCAAATTTCACTTGAGAGCTCAAACAATCATTATTGGGATTTGACCACTTAATCAAATCAAGAAGAGATCACTTAGGTGGAAAGGGAACTTTCCAATGAGGGACATAATCCTAACCAACACCGAGGTGTTTGCTAAATTGGAAGATTGGATTATTGATGTTGGTCATACAAGGGGTGTTCTTGCAAGAATTTAATGGCAAATGGGGCTTCCTCCTAATCCTCAATGCACTCCTAGGAGAAATAAGCATCCCATCACAATAAAGGTTATTGATCCCGAGAAATATGCACGCATGCCTATCTACCTATGTCTTTTTAGTTTTGATTTATGTTTTCTTGTCTTAGCTCCATGTCTTAGCTCTGTGTCTTTTCATATTTTGAAACATTTTAGGTTACTTGTTTCGTTGGGTTTCCCTAGTGGTAATCCAATGAACTTCTTGTGCTATGAGTGTAAATTTATAAATCCAAACAATAGAAAATTTTACTTTGCAAGAAAAGAAAATATGGAAACTAAAATTTGAATTTAATTACAATAAAATTTTAGAACAGTCATTTAAAATATATATAATATATATATAATAATATAAATATATGGATTATTTTTAATTATATTCAACATAAATCACTATATTCATTATTTAGAAAATATAACTTCACAAAAACTATT
The DNA here is from genome assembly GCA_000404065.3 of Pinus taeda. NCBI lineage: Eukaryota > Viridiplantae > Streptophyta > Pinopsida > Pinales > Pinaceae > Pinus > Pinus taeda. The sequence goes on along the minus strand of APFE030797000.1, from coordinate 1,707 downwards.
TGAAATACATTATTACTAAATTTTAAAATTAATTCCTTTTTATATTATAATAATTTTTTTTTACATAATGAAATTTATTTCTTAAAATTAGATAAAACTTTTAAGAAATAATATATTGAAAAATAAAAGAATAATAAGTTAACAAATACTGAATGATATATATATATATATATGAAAGTATGTTTTCTATATATACAAAATTGGCAATAATTCATAGAACATTTTCTACAACAACTTTATAAAATTCTTGTTTCCAACAATAACGAGCAAGGTGAGGTACAATATATCTAGTGGACTTTTATGGAGGTGTAAACAAATGTTTACTCTACAATAATATATCTTCTAAACTTTTGTTGTAGTGTAAATAAATGTTTAATCTTCTCCACACTTTCCCAATGGATGGCGTAAGGTCCACAACACTATTATCTTAGCTATTTCCCAACGAATGGAATGAGGACCACAACATCATTATCATAACTTTTTCTAAATTCCAGAATCAAATTACTCTAGCCCTAGCTACTGCCGAAGCCATATGATTTTGGAAATGTTAGTCGTCACTCAATGCCTCCCAGTCATCAAAAAATTCAAATGCTCCTCAACTTGTACGCATAATGGGACTATGACGTGTTGATTTAACAATTCAATAAAACTTCATATAATCTCTTGTCTATTAAATATGACATGTCTCCTCAATAATATTTGCTAAGCATTTTGGTCTTAGATATATTTTCTACTTAATACCATATATGTGTTTACCCCTTCGCTTCGATGGAATAAAGAATATAACAGATGGTGGCTGATGGAATGAAGAACATAAGAGATGGCGGTTGGGGTGCACACGGGCTACAAGAAATGAGGCAAAAGGAATTGGAATTTCCCACTTTCAACTTCATCTACTTTTCATTGGTGTTGAATCCTTCATTTAATCTTTACATCAAGTTACTTTTTCTTCCTTTGCATTGATTCTCTAATAGAAAAATAGTTATCAAATTACTTTTCTTCAAATAAGTTTTTCAACTCCTTGGTGTGTAACTATTATAATAACTATTGTTTTTTATTCATCAATCAAAACTCTAATAATTGTTGATCAATACACAATTTTTTGAACTTACACAAAATGCACAATGAGATTGACTAGAAGACAAAATATGTAATGAAATTTATTTCCTATATGATAAAAAAATCGATTAACAAAAACTCATATAAAGCCACAATTTTCGTGTTCAAAAATATAGCCCGCAAAGAAAAATGTTCACTACTTAGTATAACATGTTACAAAATAAGTATCATTAAAGGATTTCAACTTCAAAAATGATAATACAATAAACAATCTCTCATCCTCCACTAGTTACATGTAAATTGCTCCTTTTGCGTTTCCCTCAGAAGTATAATTTCGTTAAAGGAATGTTGTTCCCATGGGAAAATATCCCCTACATTGAACACATATGAAGCTAGAGCATGCGTAATGTTTCCATACAAATAGACAAGTAAAACATATTTCGCTTTCCTAACAAATATTTTGAACTAAAATACATGATAAATAGTGGATTCTCTAAAAAGTGAAGAAGCTTAGGTCATGCCAGAAAGTGAACTCAAAATTATTTTTTTTCCTTAAACCATTACATGTATAAAAAAATAATAATAATTACGCAAAATATGTGAAATACCCAAAGAATACACAAAGCCATATATGATTCCTAATACCCT
>APFE030796995.1:0-12723 GCA_000404065.3 Pinus taeda | reverse complement strand
GACCAAGGCAGGGAGACGGTGAGTCTCGTCCAGTCACTCCAAATACAAGAGGTGTTCCTCTTGAGGTGATGTTTCAAGGAGGTGTTCAATAGCTAAATTAAGTGAAGGAATCTCACATTTGATTGGTAATTTTGCTTCCAGACCATATACCAATTGGAATGGTGTGAAACTAGTGACATCTTTGGTTGAAGTTCGGTAGGCCCACAAAGCTGAAAAAAGCATGAGATGCAAATTTGACTTGTGCATCCCAATAGTACACTAAAGCATGGTGACCAAAACTTTGTTCACGACTTCAACTTGGCTGTTGGCCTAAGGGTAATATGGGGTCAAGCCATTGTGGGGCAAGCCCAATGTAGATTTCAGTTCTGCCATCATGTAATCTCTGAAGTGGGAGCCATGATATGTGAAAATGGCTTGGGGTACGCTGAACCTGGAAATAACATGATTAAAAAGGAATTGAGTTGTCGTCTTACCATCTCCCGAATATGTAGGCATTGCTTCACCCCATTTGGTGAAGTAATCCACAGCAACGATAATGCAACCATGCCCCCTAACCAAGTGAGGGTTACATGTCATATAATTGATGCCCCATTTGGCAAAGGGACCAATGGTAATGACGGGGTGTAGGTGAGCGGGTGGGACGCGCATCTTGCGATGGTAAATTTGGCATTCATGACACTTGTGGATGGCAAGAATGTAGTATTTGAAGATGGATGGCCAAAAATAACTAGCGCGAAGAATTTTCTGAGTTGTATCATAACTAGACATATGACCACCACATGCCCCAGAGTGGCAATCATTGAGAACTCTTTTAGCTTCCTCAATCGTGAGGCATCAGAAAAGAACAGAATCAACACTGACAGAGTATAAAGAATCACCAATAATATGGTAGGGTTGGGAATGATGTTGAATCCTTCGACAATCATCCTTAGTCAACGCGGACTGAAACGTGATCAAGGGTGCTAATCAAGAAAAGGTTCTCGTCTGGGAGTTATTCATCTGCACTAGCAGGGAGAGCTTTGGAGGGAAGGGAACAGATCAATTCTACGAAAACAAGTGACTTCTTAGATTTGGCTGTAGTGAAGACCAAATCAAATTCTTGTGGGATAACTATCCATTTAGAATACTTTCTCCCTAGAAACTGACGAGTCAGGATGTAGGTCAAAGGGTTGCATTCATAAATCACTGTAGTCGTTTGTAAGAGAATATAATGCCGAAAATGTTGAACATCCTAAACAACGTCTAAATCCAACTTCTCGACATATGCATAACGTATTTCAGTGTCGAGGAGATTTCGACTCAGGTATTAGATGACGTGTTCAGCGCCTTCGTCGTCGTCTTGAACCAACACCATAGCTATGGTGCTAGGGGTTGTGGCTAGGTAATGGAAGTAATCTCAATAATAATCAAGTGGATGCAATAGAGGAGCATTTTTTACAATAGCCTTAAGATCATCGAAATATTTGTGGGCTATCTCTTCCCATGCAAAGGCTGTTCCTTGTTTGAGCAACTAGGTAAATCTCGTAGCTAGCCCGATGTAGTTGGGTATAAAACGATGAACAAAGTTGGCCTTTCCCTGAAGGCTCTGGAGTTGGTGCAGTGAACATGGAGGGGATAAGTTTACAATGGCCTCAACTTTTAGCAGATCTATGTGAATCCCGTCCTTGGAAACGATGAAGTCGAGGAGTCGTCGTGATTCTATGCAAAAAACACATTTGTGCATATTTAACCAGATGTAGTAGTGTCTGCAATGTAGAAAAATCTGCCAAAGGTGTTTTGGGAGATCTTGACTCTTACGAGAATGAGTAGGGAGGTCATCCAAGTAAGGTTGGATAATGTTGCAAATATCATGAAACGCATAAGACATTGCCCGTTGAAATGTGGCCCCATCATTTTTTAGGCCGAAAGAGAGCTTCTTGTATGCGAACATACCCTATGGGTAGATGAAGGTTGTATTCTCTTCATCATTCAGTGAAATATTGATCTAGTTATAACCAGAAAAACCATCTAGAAAAGAAAAATCTCGCTCCTGACACATTCATCAATGATTTTATCAATGAAGGGAGTAGGATAGTTGTCTTTAGGACATGCACAATTAAGATCTTGATAATCCACACAAACGTGAATCATGCCTTATTTTTTATTCACCAGGAAAATATTGGACACCCAGTCTGGAAGGGGAATGGGATAAATGAATCCAACTTTTAGAAGCCTTTTGACTTCGCCCTTAATAGCAGTGGCCTTTCTACGGTGCAACAAACAAAGCCGTTGGCGAACGGGCTTCACATCCGGATATGTTGGTATTTCATACACCATGATGTTGGGATCAATGCCAGACATTTCTTCATAAGACCATGCAAAGACATCATATAATTCTTGAAAAAGATGAGTATATGTCTTGATCTCATCTGGAGAACAAGATACCTCGATATGAACATGTTCAACGATACCGGGTTTGATAGAAATGTCAATCGGAATCGTTTGGGTAATATTACCAAGATTTCATTCTGATCATACTTCATGAGTAACAGTCGATGGTGGAAATGGATAAGAGGACTCTCCAAAAGAGGTAGACATGACCACTGGGTGTGGAAGGAATGAGGAGCGATGATGGGTATCGATCCATGGCGGTTCCTCGAGAGACATGATTTCCATGATACCTTCATCAGTGAGGAAGGTCTTGGCTAGGGATTGGATGATTCCAAAGTGGAAATCCAAGGGGATTCAAAATACATATCAAGGGAGGTCTTCGAGATATGAGAATCAAAGGATGCAAAGTTCGCAGCCGAAAAAATTTCCATGTAATTGACTTCGGCGAGACTAAGTGGCATGACATCGCCCCAAGCATCAACTAGATCTAGTGCAGGTGTGAGCCAGTGATCAGATTTAACTGAGATCATGTTGATGGAGGCAACATGAGGAGGTGGGAGTGGAAAAATCCCCATTAAGGCAAAATATTTGAAGAGACTTGCCCCCACACTCTCAAATGGAGAACCAGAGTGCTTGACATACGGAACGTTGCCATCAGATGAGGAAGAGGAAAAGAAAGATAGTTGATAAATGGTGACAATCCTCCCTTGATGGGGAAAAAGGATCACACAAAAGAAAGAGGAGGCCACGGCATGCATGGCACGAGTCCAACTTCAGCCGAGTAGAAGATTATAATTGAGACTAGCGTCAACAATCTCTACTTTGACTTGCACCATCTTGCCTTCCAGGGTGATGGAAAGGTTGGGTAAAACACAAAATGGTCGCGAATCATGCCCATCAAAATATTCCAATGTGTTTGGAGACTGGTTCAGTGTAGGGTAACCAATAGCCTTCCAACACACAGTTGACATAATTCAGGTAGAAGCACCTTCATCTATGACAGTGCGGTGGATAGTCTTTTTCATTAATGATTACCTGAATAAGAAAGGAAACCTGATGAGGTAGTCTCGGAACATGGTTCTCTAGATCAAAAGAGATAAAATTAGAATCAGTGGGATCGATGCCCCTAATAGATGATAGCAAAGATTTTCGCTATGATGGGCAGCTTTAGAGTACCTCGAGAGCCAACACAGCTGATGGCACCTGAGCCAAATCTTCAATAAGATTGTAATGTTGAGTAGCTTGTGTGTTGGGGATGTATGAGGATTTCCTTAGAACACCTCGAGAGGGTGGTCGTGGAGAAAAATCAAGGTTAGGGCACTTGATTTGCAAAGGGCTAGAACTCCAGGTAGAAGAAGAATATGGAACTTATTTTTCTTTCCCTGTTGTTAGAGCTGGAGTTTGATAGTCCTTTGATCGGTTAGCCACATTAATGGGCATGCTCATCATGAACACTTGAGATCCAGAGGAAGTAGATCGAGGTTGGTCTACCATTTGAGTCTGCTGAGACGAAAAGGGCTCTTTGAGGATAGAAGGGGTCCCCTAGAGAAATCGACTAACTTCGGATCGTCGTGGACAATCCTTAGTAGAATGATCCTCCTTGCAAATGAGGCAAGGATACTTAGGTTTCCATTGTGATGATTTTTCGGCAGACAATTTGGGAGAACCTTGATTTGGGGCATTGGCTTTTGCCTTGCCTTTGCCTTTATTTTTTCTTTTCAAGGATTTTTCTGCTGCATTAGACTGGACAGCGTGGACCTCTAAGGTTTTACCAGGGCTTAGAGGGTCTTGAGATGAACTATTGGGAGCAGTGTTTGAGACCAACTTTTGTCTGGAAGAATTTTTGGCAGAGGCCTCGGATACTGAACCATAACTCCATCAATGGGAGGGACAACAGGTGACTTTGACTTCGTGGGATCGGATGATGGCCGCAGAGCATTAGGTAATAATTAGTATAAAGTGCCAGACTGAGAGTAGACTAGGTCCAAGTACTGGGCATGAGCGATGGCTTGCTCTTTAGTGGCGCATCTGCCCATGGCTATATCATAAGTAATTGGGGCTACGAATGCTTTGGTAAACATTCGGTGAGCAACTGATCGGCTATTTCAAACTTGATCAGTCGACATCTATGTCTCCATTCGTGGATATGATCAGAGATGTGCATTGCAGTGTATTACTTAAGCGATGTAAGTAGATAGGTGTCTATTTCATAATAAATCGGTAGTTGAAAATGCATAAGGAAGGCCATGGATAACGAATTGAAGTCATGAAAAGTACTTTGAGGTAGTGCGATGTACCATTTTGCTGCGGCACCTGTAAGGGTTCTTTGGAAAAGATGAAGACGAATGGAACCATCCATGTATGATTTCGATGAGCACTAGAGGTGATATGTCATCACATGGGCTTGAGGATCTTCCTTAGCTTTCCCATCGAACTTGGGGCAATCACTTGGTATCTTGTATGGCACCGAAGGCCAGTACGATGAATGAAGGATCGGATCATTCGTGAGACGTGATACATCGGGTAACTCAAGTGTAGCCAAGATAGGTAATTGAGTGTTAAAATGCGTGGGAGTTCAATAAGGGGGCCCATAATGAGGAGCCCATCCCTACTGGTAAGGATTTTGACCCCACAGTGGGGATTTTGGCCATATGGCATCTGCGGCTGCTCCCATTGTGGGTTACCTTGACCAAAGGGAGGATTCAAACCAGAAATACCTTAAAACTATCCATGCATAGGTTGCTGATAGGAAATGTATGGGTTAAAAGGCTGCTGAGCCTGTTGACCTTGGACATGTGGGTATGGGAACTGTTGTCCTAGAACATAGAGTTGTTGGGCCTGTTGTCCCTAAACAAGAGGGTTCTGGACCTACAGTCCTTGGGCATAAGGTTGATATGCTTGTTGCCCTTGGACGTAGGGGTTCTTCACCTGGTCCCTTCACCAACAGGATTATAAACCTGTTGGCCTTGGATAAAGAGGATTTTGCACCTGTTGCTGCAGGACTTGACCTTGAACCTGTCCCTGCAATGGTTGCCCTTGTTGATAGGTATGGAAGGGTTTCTCCTGCCTATGTTGGTTTCGTTGGACTTGCAGTTGCAAAATTTGTCCTTGGGTTTACAGAGATTGGCCCTGTGAGGGTATGGGTTAAGAGGTATGAAGAGCATATTGCATCTACTGCTACGTGGTTTGCTACAATTGTTGGAAGGACTGCCCTTGCGGTTCTTGTAGGTGACCTTGCTACAGGATATTCTGCCCTTTTTGTTGCACAAAAAGCCCTTGCTGCAACAAAGGTTTCCCTACTTGTTGCAAAAGTTGTCCTTGCTGTTGTAAGGGTACTTGAACAGTGCCCGGAAAATTACCAAACTGAACCTAGCTATAGCCAGGCTGGATGTACTACCCAGACAGGATGGTGTAAGGTTGATTAACCAATCCTTGAGAACGATATGGAATGTAAGGATTTTGGTATTGGACCTGAGCCCCATAAGGCTGCTAATATTGAACATTGTTCGATCTAGACGAATCACCAGGATTCTGAACCTGATGGTACTAGACATTGCTTGATCCAGTAGGATCAGAAAGGTTGTAAATAATACAAGAAGAGGGCTGGTTTATACCAAGCATGTGAGCTTGTGAGCTACTCACATTAGTGGGACCTGACATCATAGATATATTCAGATTCTTCCCCCTAGGCGATGGCACAATTTGGCCACTAACTAATGGGTCAAAAAAACTAGCTGAGACAATCTTTGAAACCACTGGTTGTGACTGACGCATAACTCAGATTGATGGTACAAGAGTGTCTGGGATGGTGGATTGCACTGAAACTGAAGTAGCAACTGGTTGGGAGGTCATGTTCATGATGAACAAATGTGATGTAGGTCTGACACCTGATGCCCAAATAGAGTTATGGTAGAGTGATGAGGCACTCGGCGTGCCCGAAACTAACTACCCTAAAGACACATAGTCGAGTGGCAAGATGGTGGGAATACCTTATGAATAATGGAAACCCTCAGGAGGGAACTACAACTTCAATTCTTCTCCCTCAAGAGTGTGTGGAGTTGAGACTTCAGACTCATCTGGAGAGGTGACTGGAGCATCGCCCTCAGGTTCCATGTCAGGAAACAAGCGATGGAAAGCAGCCGAACATGTACTAGGGGATAGTTCCAAAGGAACACCCGGTTGATCGTACAGACTGTAAGAAAATTATGGTGATATCTCAACAACATCAAAAATAGGTTTCGGAGGATAGATAACCAGTCCAAGCTAACCATCAGTGGTCAAATACTTCTCTAGAGTTCGAATGAGATTATCTGGAGATTCCGGGTCAAGACTAGCCGATGACCCTAAATCAAAAGTAGGTGGAGGACGAGATGATAATGGTTGAACACTAAAGAAAATTGTGAGTTCAACATTATGGTCCTCAAATGGCTCTGATAACTTAGGAGTGGCTCCTCGAATAATCTTTCAGATGAAGAAGAGGAAGAGGAAATGGGTAAACCAGATGGTTCAACCATGATGACCTTGTCTTAGCTGACAGAACAAATAACTTCAAGGTTTTAGAATGTCCTTTTAAGGGAACTCATGATTTGGTCAAAAAATCTAACAGGATGTTTTGGATTGTGGGTAATCAATTATTTAAGATGCATAAAATACTAATGTTCTTTTATTTTTAAAGAGTCGAGAAAGAAACAAAGATGACTTTATCACTTTCGATTGGAAATGAGCTCAAAAGGACAAGTGCTCAGATGATCTTTTAAGTTTAATGAGTCAAAAATATCAAATGACTACTCTGGATGATCTAGGTAAATAGGATTACCAAGAAACTATGAACTATAGAATACCTCTTGGTGAACCAAGAAGTACGAGCAGGCAATCTCTCCGAATGTTGTGTTCGGTGTATCATGTTCACAAGGTGGCTGACTCGGTTTCCTAAGGATAAAAGGATTTCAGCCTAGTGGGGTCTCCTATTATATACGTGATGGTATGGGGAGCATAAATCTATGTTAGCGTTGTCTAATGCCGAAGCTAACGACAGCTGCTAGGTTTATAGACACTGGAACACATCTCTAGCCTAGACCTTCTAGATGTGATCATTAATGTCAAATGTGCCTTAGGTAAATTGAATTCATTTTAGAGTTTATCTTGAGTTAAGTTTTAGTTTTCAGGTCTTAGTGATACTAATAGAAAAACCTAAAATGAAACTAAATGGGACAAGACCCTTTAAATTCAATGAAATGCCTACACTAGAGTGGGTAGAAACTACTCAATCAAATGCAAACAATCAAGTAACTGAAAACGAAATGATTTTCCACTACTTCACTTTATGAAAAAAATAAACTAATGAAAAATGCATTCCAATTCCTAATTCTTGACAAGAACTTATCTATTAGTCCTTTCAAAATGAAAAACTTTCTCTTGTTTTCCAAATGTTGATGCAATTCTAGTTTCTAAGAGATGCGAAACATAATGAAGCAACATGCTAGAATTTCATATTTTCTCATAAAACAATGAAAGAAACTTTCGCATTCAATATTTCAATGAGAAAATTTTCAAGACTATGAGCTCTTCAAGTAGATGAAAACATGAAAAGAGAAGTTCATTCAGATTGACTAAGCACCGACTTTGCCAAACACAAGACCGACAATGTAATCTATGCGGAAAAAGACGTTCAAACTAGTAAACAAAACTTTTTCAAACTTGTGCAAAAAGAGGTTAAATTCGTACAAGGGACTGAGAACAAATGCAAAGAGAAAACACACCCATAACTAGACTCGATGAGTCAACAAGCTGCTAAATGGATGACTAGCTAGATGCCCTAGTGTCGCTGACCACTCAATGACTTGATTAATCAAATAGCAAGATGACAAGCCTGCAAGCAAGAAAAACCAAATGAAAAGTAGCTTTCTAATCAGGGAGAAAAACAGTCAAAAGGATCACAAGGTGAAAAACACAAGAGCAGAACACACTGGCCAAGATTGGGGTCTAGCCCTAATCTTCACTTACAGTAATCAGCGCGACTACCTAACTGACAACAAGTGCCACAGGCAAGTCAACGCAATTTTTCCTCTGGAATTTGCACTGATCAGTGCGACTGTTAGCTAATTAAATGTGTTGTCTGAGGAAACTTAGAAAAAATAAAAATAAAAAAATTCAAAACAGGGACCAGATATGCTACTATGATTTTTAGACTTAAGCCAGTAAGCAGGAGAAAAACAATAGAGAAAAGGGGAAAACATGAAAATAGCAAAGTTCTCATGAAATCATGAAATCCAAAACAAACAAAAAGATGAGATCTCCCCAGTGGAGTTGCCAATTTGTGGTGAAGTAAAATTATAAGTGTAGACACGAATGAATTCCTCTAGCCCGATAATGGGTCTAGCCACAACAGTTACATTCTATGGAAGATTTCCTTAGGTTAGGATCAATCAAGAGGGCCTACCTCTTGGTCACTTATCCAACTTGATGATGTCCTCGCTTGCTCACTCCAGCAATCTCTCGCTTCCTTCTTCAAGTTCCTGAAAAAAGTAAACAACAACAACACACAAACATAATAATAGACAAATTTTAATCCAACCTACTTAATGAGTCAAGAAGCATCAAGACATGAATATGTAATATTACAAAACATGTAGGAAATCAATCGATAGTTTCATATATTAATATAAAAGAGAGATTACAACCATTCGTCTTGACGTCGCATCTTCCTCTGACAAGACCAGGTTCCCACACACTTCTGCTAGCACTTCATGATGGCTTCCAAAAATAATAGTTTAAAGACTCTTCCCTTTAGACTTCACTCCAAAACAAACACACTTCTCCCTCACACAACTAGATGGCTACAACTAGTAATAGCTTGCTTGTCAAACCAAAATAATATACTTACACTCAGCCAACACTCTAACTATGTCACTGCAACTAGTTTGTGCTTGGGAAGAAGGGAGGTTTATATAGGAAATATGAATGCGAGATGGATCCTCTTCTCATGGGAGAAGGACTTATCTCTTGAGGTAGTTCCATCATTATATGGGAAAGGAACCCAAACTGTCAGCCTCGACCCCATCCGTCCAAACCATTTACTAGATTTCAGTTATAGAGCTTCTAGAGATGGAAGCTTTAGCTCTAATTTAAAAAACTTTCCATAACAGGATCAACGCAACTAGGACACAGCCCAGTTGCACTAATCGGCATGAGGAATAGTGCTAATCTCTACACATCGGTGTGGGGGAGAGAAAGGACATTAGCGTTGGCCTTTTAAATTGGGTAAAACAGAAGTTTCAGGGGAAATGGTGCCAAAGGGAAATGATCTGCTCATGAAGAGGGATATAATGGGAGTTTCTCCATGAAGACAAAGCATGTGGGGTTCACTGTAGAGGTCCTCCAGGATCAAGGAATGGGGAGTATAGGGATAATGAGAAAACGTTCTATAACAAGGCCAAGGATGGAAAACCCCCTTCTGTGTTTACACAGGTGTCATGGTTTTGGAGAAATGTCAAAAATATAGTTGCTACAAGAGTGTTTCTTCACTTCTGGAGTTCCCTCGAGAAACTCAAATTCTCTCCTATCTAGATTCTTTAAATGAGTTTCTTGATGTGTCAAACGATAACCATACAGCAAGTGATTTCCAATGAGATATCCTGAGTTCAATTTGGAGTTGGGGAACACCTCCATTCTGCACGTTTTGACCAGTCTTGTGAGAATGATGTTTTGGAGTGTCAAATAAATCCCATTTTGAAACCTAAAGGCACATGTGGAAACTATACTGGATTTTATTTCCAATGAGTTATCCTGGGCTCAATTTGGACACCAGGAAGGTAGGAAAAAGTGGGTCTGAAGATGGCGCTGCGTGTTTGACAGTTGGCGTAATTTTTCATTGTTCTTCTCCAGATTTGATTTTTACCTATGGGAAATCAATATTTTACTGATTTAATTGATATGATTGATGTAATTATCATGTTTTTACTATTACCTAGGGTACGTACATTAGGTAAATGGTCTCGATGAGATGTAGTGAATCAGTTCACTTAAGTTAGGGATGAGTCACTTTGACCACCCTACACTCTAGCTATCAGTTCAGTTTTTGTTTTAACTGCTCCTCCTCTCATGGATTTGACCCCTGAGGCTAGGATGAGGTGGTTTGAGGCCTATATAATGTAATTTTTCAGTCATTCTATAGGTTGGACTCCATTGGATGTTGTACTAGTGTTTCAAACTTTGGCATGGAATATACCAAATGAATTGTAGCTATTTTGGTGGGATTCCTGTGGCATGGTATTTTGATATTGTTTCTTCTTCAGTTACATGTGTGTGAATGTTTTGTAACTTTCATTATGCATTTCACTTTTAAATATTTTTGATTTCCAAGGTGTGATAAGCAGAATACATCTTATATGCTCTGTTTTGGGAAAATCATCATAAATTGTTTCATTTCTTCAATTTAAAAATAATTCATGGTTTTCATGCTCTTTTTAGCACCTCACCAGTCTAAACCATTTCATCACTATACTACATAGTGTTAAAGTAACTTGCCTACCTTGCCCCATCAGATGCCTACAATTATGATTTTCTTTTTCCCTCACTTAGTTCATTGTTTGACCTAATTCACTCATCCAGTGACTACCCCAATCAAATCGTATCAAACAAACCCTGAGCTACTATATCTAGCCTAAAACCATAATATATCCAACCCTCTTGGTTGTGATTCTTTGGAGAGAGCCCTCTCCGGCTTGGTAGGGCTAGCTACCAAGTAAAAAGGTTGTTCTATGGTTACCTCAGTTGCACTCTTCCCCAGCCTTGGAGATCTGGAGGAGTGATAAAACCTTTGAACCAGTATTCTCCATGATCAGGTATCCCTGTAGCAAGTGAAATGGTAGCCACTAAAAATGTAAACTCAATCCCTACTATGATGGCCCTTTTCCCTTCATATGGGTGGCTATCTAATTAGTTAATTGTTCATGGAAACCTACTTCACATACCTGTTATTGACATATTTGGGCACATCAAACCCAAACATATATGTCGATGTATTAGGGCTCATCAACCTCTAAAAGATTTGTTTCATACCCTAAAGAAACATAGTCATCTGAATACATCATTCCCCAAAAATTCCATCTAAGAAACCATCCAAAAATAACCTAAATTGAACCATATTGACTGCTCCACTGGAAAAGTGCAATGCATACTGAGTGGTACACTACCAGGGTGTAATGCATACTGTTTAGGCCTTCTATAGGGTGTGATGGGCAAGGATGGACAAATGTTCGAAACAGTTTGCTAGGTGGTTGCTCATGGAATCTTCTAGAAACTTCTCCTATGCCACTTGCCTCTCTAAATTCACCCAAGGATGAATAAGGGATCTAAGAAATCTCCAATCCCTTCCCTTGAGGAACCAATTGTAACAAGTGGAATGACACTAATCAAACCCCATGGATGACTCACACCCTTGCAAACATCTATAGATGGATCCCTCATCCTAGAGATCTAGAGGCAGGAATATTGTGAATTGCAAGGAAGTGCTGATAGTTTGTAATTGACGAAAGAGGATTGTATTGTTGGAGTGATCTTGTTATTTCATGAGGTGAAAAAGGATTGAAGCTGGGAGGATGATGCTAGATCAGACAACTGGGTTGTAATTCTCCTTTCTATTAATAAAGCTCTTCAAGTTTTCTTCCATATGATTATGCAACTGTGAATGTTATCATTTGTGAACGCTATCATTTTTCATTATATATATGATCCTGTAATGTTTATGTTGTAATAGATCACGATACTTTGACAGTTTTTTGTTGTTTTACTTGTGTAGCTACTCTCCAAGTGTGTTAAGTACTGGGAGTAGTTGCAGGATCTATCAAAGGGGAGATAGATCAAGCAATGGATTAAGCGAAAGTTCCAAGTTGGTTCCATTATATTTCTCTTATCTGTTACACATAGAAGAAATCGTTGAATTTCTTTAAACTGTTGTTTCCAGGGCATACTGCATGTAAGATTTGTTCGCTAAATGTAAGGTTTGTTGAAAATAATACTGAGAGGGGGGGTGAATCAGTATTATCTAGTTCTTTTAACAAATCTTCCTTATTTACACTTTGAATTATTTTTGCATATCAGTACCATAAAATAATGAGCAAGAAAAACAGAAAATCACATCAAAGAACACCAGATATAAGGTGGAAACCCAATGTGGGTGAAAACCACTTGCTGCAATATGTCTCTATCTTCTTTCAAATTAGAAACTCCTTTTACAATGGTCTTGTACTGGTGTAGTCCTTTACTAGTATGCAGGCTGCAACCTGCAGAGAGCTACAACTCTCTCTCTCGTTTTCCAGTCTCTCCTGGAAGGGAGCTACAACCCCCTACTTC
>APFE030796993.1:3511-18224 GCA_000404065.3 Pinus taeda | reverse complement strand
GTTTGGTTCTTTTAATCCTATTTCATCACAAGTTCCTGTCGAATCTCTTGGAGAGCTTTTGGATAGACTAAACATGTCTAAGCAGCCATCAACATCTAGGAATGTGTCATTTGATGCAGGTGCATCAGAACCTCCTGCTATTATTCCTACAACATTTGCTAGTATACCATCTGTTCCAGTCGGTTATGAAGCACTAGCTGGAGTCCACTCAGGGGCTACTTTGGCACCATGGTCTGCTCCCATTTATTCATCAAGAGTGCCATCTGGTATTTCTTATGTAGAAACTTAGCAATTTGATCATGCACACTAGTATCAATTTGGGAAAACCAGTTTTCAAAGACCGATATATCCTTTAAACACTAGACTACCGCCATATGGAGAGCAGTATGCCTTTTCATTGTTCCCTCCTGGGGGATAACCATATGAGAGTTTCCAACAATGTTCAGGTCAAACTGGAATTACATCTAGTGGTTGGATACCAATACTTCCAGAACAACCAAGGGTTGTATATCCAACACAACCATTCCGACCTTTGTCAAATATTCCCACTACACCTACTATTAAGACTGTGTTGCAAGCTCAAGCATAGTCTGTTGTGTCTCAACCTCAACCTTCTCCTTCTTCCTCGCAACCTCAAGTTTCGAGGAAGAAGGCTCAAGTCTCTCAGGGTGTGATATAACAACCACTTGTCTCTACGTCTCAACCGCAGCCTCAGGTTAGTGCTTCCTTATCTGGAACAACTCACGCACAAATGGGTACTGTAAATCTGCAACCTGGTCAATCCTGCGATATTGGGCAACAACAAATGGTCCAACAACCGTGGCTAGCACAATACCAACAATCGCAATTCCAACAAACCCAACCTCAGTTTGGACTTGGTTTACAAGCTCAGACTGGATTTGGTCAATATCAAGCCTACCAGGGACCTGAGCAATAGGGCTTTGTAGGTTATGGGAAGCCGCATATTCAAACCGGTTATCAACAACCACACTATACTGGTTATGTCCAACAACCTTATCAAAGTTACCAACATCAGATACATTATGCTGGTATGCAAAGACCTACTGCTCAGGCAATTCCATCTTATCCTATGTATGCTCCACCTAACCTGAATCAGCAGTTGCCTTTTGTAGCAACTCTAGAATTACCAAATTTGAACCCACTAACAAATGATTCAATTGCATATGCCCCTTGGTGGCCATCTATTCCTCATAAACTCCCCTCTGATATTCCTAAGTTCAAAGGAAATCTAGGTGAAGATCCATCGAATCACGTAATGAATTATTATTTGTGGTGCTCATCTAACAATCTAAATGATGATTCGATAAGACTTCACCTTTTTCAGAGAACGCTTACTAGTCCAACAGCGAAATGGTATATTGAATTTCCTAGAGCTTCATTTGATAACTTCACCATCCTTGCCACTACTTTTCTAACCCACTTTCAGCTACCCATTAGGTATGAAACTGGAACAGAACTCCTTACAAATTTTAAACAAACCATGTCCACTCACATATCTAATCATATTCATGAGTGGTGGCATCATCATCGAATGGTAAAGACGTATGTTCCTGATCAGCTGTTAGTTGAGTGGTTTATTAAGTCCTTATTGCCATCTATCACTGAGGACATGGTGAAAGGAGGAGTTGTCACTGAAGAGCGAGTCATTGCTCGTGCCCAATATTTAGATTTGATCTATACTCAGTCTGGAACACTCTACAACAAAATTCCTGACGCTCCTAGACGATATTTTTCCGTTCCACCCCCCCAAATCGAGTAGGGACTCTCATGCCGGTGATGGTGTGATCGGTTCCTCAAGCACACAAATTGCAAGAGGTCCATCTGGTCAAGCTCTTGCTGTTTCTAGTCAGAATGAAAATGAAAAACCTCTTGCCTCAGAGATTAATGCCATGTCATCTAACAAAGGAAAGAATCCAAAGCAACCAGGGGGAAAGAAGAAAGGGGAAAATAACAAGAAGAAACAGGAGAATTCCACTCCTGAAAAATCATCTGAAAACCCTATTGTGGCAAAGAAACCTCCTTGTTATCCATGTTTGACATGTAACAAGGAGCATTTTATGAGAGATTGTCCACATCGAGCTGAAGTTTCAAAACCTTTGAAGGCTTCAAATACCTCAGTGGTGTTGAATGATCCGTTTCCAAACCCAGAAACTAATCTGGTTGCTATCAATAATGCTTCCACATCCCAAGTGCTAATGATATCCATCTCAAACAAGAAAAATGATGCTTTGATATTGACAAGGAATAAATATTATGGGAATCCATCGTCGTCGAACAACTGGGCTATAGATCAACCTAATGGTTTGGCAACGACTTCGCCAGAAGTTGTTCCACCCATTATTCCTGAATTAACTATAAAGCTACCAAAGGGAGTCATACATAAATTAACATTTAATCCTCGTGCTCGAGCTCCTCAGAATTATAATATTGTGGAGGATCTGGCTCAATCGCCATCCGCCATGTCGACACTTGAGGTATTGCAAAATTGTCCCTCCAAAAAGCAGGCTTTGTTATCAGCAATAGGTGGGTTCGATCCCACTAATTCCAATCTTGTGGCCTTTAATCATAAAGGATATACACCTCAGTTATTGGCCCAACTTTCTTTCCTTATATAGGTAAAATCCCTCAATAAAAATGTTCATCAAATCATCATTGATGAGGGAGCATCTACCTGTATTATGTCAATGAGTTGCTGGAAAACTCTTGGTTCACCACCTTTGTCACGATCACCAACAACATTAAAAGCATTCGATGGAAGAACATACACTCTATATGGGATTTTAAGTATCTTTCAAGTTGAACTGGGGGGCAAAATAGTAGATATTGAAGTCAAGGTCATTGGTGGACTCCTTGACTACAATATTTTACTAGGAAGGCCCTGGGTTTATGCTATGGCTGCCATTGTGTCTACGTATTTTAGAAAGATTGCATTTCCCTTCCAAGGTGGAATCACAATCATTGACCAACTAGCCTATTTTTCTAATAGTTCACAAGCTATTGGAAACATTCCATTGATCCATGGAAGTTCAGAATCACTTCAAAATGTTGGAGAGGTCTCCTAAAAGACCCTTCCTTAATGGGTACTTTTTCCCTCCCGTCTCCATTTGGTTTCGCGGAAGTGGCCACAGTGGAAACATGTCAAATGATCTCTTCTACATCATCTGAGTTTAAGAAGAATTATGACTATTTTGATAGTGAGGATCATCACGAGGAGTTGCCACCAAGCCCCATCAAATTTTTGTAGCAATCAATTTTCTGGGCTTTGGCTGCAAACCCGAATCAGCACTTGACGAGTGTTTGGGTAGATAGGTCTTTAGATAATGGTACCTCTTTTGATCCTTGGTCTCGCATACACTCTACAGATGAAGGAATCATCCAACCAATGATGATAGGAGAGACACCATGGGAAGATTACCATCATCGTTCCCACCTTCGAGATGACAATGAAGATTATTCAAATGACGTCAATCAACCTTCAATTTTTGATTTTTTATTAAATTATGTAAATACAATAGATTCCGAGTGAAATATGTCCAACATTGAAGAAACTATCACCATTAATATTTCGACCAAACCTAATGTTGTAGAGAATATTCACGTTGGCAAATATTTTTCTCCATCAAAACTAGAAAATTACTGCACTCTTTTTCGCGAATTAGAAGATGTCTTTGCATGGTCATATGAAGAAATGCTACGCATTGACTCGAGAATTGTTGAACATGAAATCAAGATGTATCCAGATGTCAAACCAGTACGACAATGGATTTGACCTGTCCATCCGAAGAAAGCCACTGCCATTAAAGCAGAGGTTGAAAAACTTTTGCGTGCTGGCTTCATTTACACCGTTCCTCTCACTGATTGGGTATCAAATATTGTTCCTGTGATGAAAAAAAAGGAACGATTAGAGTGTGCATCGATTATAGGGATGTAAATCAAGCATGTACAATGGACAACTATCCTACACCCTTTATCGACTAGATTATTGATGAATGTGCCAGATGCGAAATCTTTTCATTCATGGATGGATTTTCCGGATACAATCAAATAAATATCTGCCCATAGGACCAGTCAAAAGCTACATTTATATGTCTGTGGGGCACATTCGCATATCGTAAATTACCTTTCGGTTTGAAGAACGCAGGGGAAATTTTTCAGAGGGAAATGAATTACGCCTTCCATGACATCAAACACATCGTTCAACCTTATCTCGATGATCTGCCTTCTCATTTGCGAAAATGGATTGATCATCCACAGCATTTGAGAGCCATATTTTTACGTTGCCGACACTAAAAGATACGACCCAATCCATACAAATGTGTGTTTTGTGTTGGTTCTGGTCGATTGCTTGGTTTTTTAGTTTCTAAGGACAGAATTCGACTTGACCCAGTTAAGGTTTAGGCAATCCTTGACATGCCTCCACCTTCAAATTTGCTTCAAATTCAGAGACTCCAAGTGAAAGCTAACTTTCTGAGGAGGTTCATTCCACATTATGCTCAGCTCGCTAAAGGTTATACACATCTTTTGAAGAAAGGGGTACCCTTCCATTGGGATCAGGTTGTGCAAGCTTCCTTTAATGCTTTAAAAGATTCCCTGATAAAAGCATCATTAACGTATGCTCCTAACTATCAAAAAGACTTCATCCTGTATCTCGCCACTACCGATACAACCATCACTATGGGTTTAGTGCAAGAAGATAATGGAATTGAACATCCTATATATTATTTAAGTCGCAATCTTAATGATATAGAAAGAAAGTACTCTTATGTTGAAAAGTTGGCTTTAGCAGCTGTTCAAGCAGTACAGATATTTCGACACTATGTACTCTTTCACAAAACTACCATTGTGTCAGATTGCAACCCTATGACATGCATTTTGTCACGTCAATTGCTGGGGGGGAAATATTCCAAAGGGATAGCTATTTTGCAAGAGTTTGATCTAGAATTCACCAAATCCAAATTAAAGAAGTCTCTCGTCTTTGCGGATTTACTTTGTGACCTTCCCTCGTCATCCAACGATTTAATATCCCAAGCATCAATCATGGATGAGAATCTGTTTTTGATATCTTCAAGCGATTTGTGGTATGGGGATATATTGGTCTATCTCCAGACCCAAACTTTTAGGCCTAACACCTCTCGCTCTAAACAACGACGTACTCAATACCAAGCCAAAGACTATCTGATCGTTGGTGATACACTTTACCATATTGGTGTCAATACAGTTTTACAAAGGTGCTTCACGCATGAGAAGGCCAAAAAAGTTTTGAATGATTATTATTCAAGTGCTTGTGGGGGTCATCTATCTGGTTACGCTACTGCACAAAAGTTCTTACGAGCTGGTTACTTTTGGCCTACCATATTCAAATATTTCATAATTGCAGTTAGAAGTTGCCATTCTTGTCATATTTTTTATCACAAAACCAGATTACCACCTGCACCACTGCATCTAGTCATTGTTGTTGGCCCATTCGCTAAATGGGGCATTGATTTCATGACATGTAACCCCACCTTGGATGGGGGGCATGGGTATATTATAGTCGCTGTCAACTATTTTAAAAAATGGGTTGAGGCGATGCCTACATTGAACGACAACGGCGAAATGACTGCTCTTTTCTTTTTCAATCATATAGTTTCTATATTTGGTGTACCTCAGACTATAGTCACAGATCATGGGTCGCATTTTGCAATCACATGATGATCTAATTAACTGCCAAATTAGGACTGTCCCATGATAGTTCTACTCCATATTATCCGCAGGCTAACGGATGAGTTGAGGCAATCAACAAAGTCCTTAAGCGCATGTTTCAGAGAATGTTGGGAGTCCATAAACGGAATTGGCATTTAATCCTGTACTCAGCTCCGTGGGCATATAGGACTTCGGTGAGAAATGTGACTGGATTTACGTCCTTTTAGTTGGTGTATGGTTTGGAAGCAGTCTTACCAATTCAGTGCGAAATATCATCCCTCAAGCTTGCAATCGATCTGCTTCCCGAAACTTCTGAAGAAGAGGCTCGTTTGTTGGAATTAATCCATCTAGATGAAACCCGTTGTGATGCTACGTTGGCTAACGAAGCACATAAGAAATGCATCAAGGTGTAATATGACAAAAATGTCAAGCATCATGTCTTCTCAGAAGGTGACCTAGTCTTGCTTTACGATCAGGATTCTTACAAATTAGGAGCAGGTAAATTTGAACCATTATGGATGGGCCCTTACATTGTTAAATGAGTATTAACAAAAGGAGCCTACGAGCTAGTCAATTATGATGGGATTCCACTGTCACAACCCCGAAATAGGTTGTATCTTAAACGTTACTATGTTTGATTAAGTGTAGTAAACTCACCGTACATATACTTTTATTACTTTTTGAGCATTTTATTTTAGAGTTTTCATTTTGGTTAGGTAATCCACTTTGCATTTGTTGTATATTTCAGACTTTTTGGAACCATTTGTTAGGTATATCGATGGAGCTAGTCGTAGTACGCAGAACCTATCTTTTGCAGCCTGGGCCATCTTTGCTCCAAGCGGTGAGTTAGTGAGTTTCAGGGGGATATGTATTGGTCGATCGACGAACGACATCGCTGAGTATGGCGCGTTGATTGAACTTCTCTCCGATGCCATTTCACATGGCATACGTAAACTCATTGTCAGGTTAGATTCACAACTCGTCATTCTACAACTTATTGTCATTTATTCCGTTCGGAACCCAGCTATTTATCGCATGTTCCTAAGAGTTAGGATTTTGGAAAGACATTTTGATTCCATTCAATATCAGCACATTTCCAGAAACTTAAACACATTAACTGATTCATTAGCAAAATATGTGTTAAACAGACATTTGAAGCATTTGTAAAGAAATCATTTCATATCAACATTTGCATTAGGATTTCATCACTTAGCCAAAATAAAACTCCAAAAATCAAAAATAGATAACAATTTATAGTTTTTAAAAAATGTTTTGTGTCGAAGACAAAATCAGTCATCTGACCAAGAAACTCAAAATGAATGCAAGAAAACATCCTAGACTAGTGATGCTGATGATAACATGTCACTGTCTGTGCTATCATGCGCAGGAGCCTAGTCCAATGACTCGGTACACCAGTAGTATGGGGCTGTAACCTCAAAGGTAACTCGTCGGTCCTAACATCCTAAATGCCAAGAGTGAGGCCATCGATCTGATCCTGCAACACTGCTAGGGTCTCCGATATGTCCAGATCTCAATGGACGGCCCTCCCTACAGCCTCTCTTGCTGGAGCGTCAACTGCTTCCCATGGGCATGCCACTGGTCGCACTGGTCGAATATCTGCACACGCATATGAGTTTGATTAGTCTTGGTAACATAAAAAATGCAAAAGCATTATAAAACTGAAAAAACAAAGATATGATCAAATCATTTTACCTATAGCACTCCACTACTCACTAGCTGGTAATGCCAAATCCAGATCGCCTGAGAAATCCATCCCGACATATGGATACTCCGCAAACACCATCTCCTAGCGGTTGAACCAATCGAAAAAGGCATCTGAGAAGGAGATTTGTGACTGGCCGGCATGTCTATCCATAAGCTCTACCCATCTCTGCATCTATGGTTCCCTCGGTGTAGGCAATCTCAATGAAATGTTTTGAGGTTGCATAAGTGGAATTCCATCCAAAGCAAAAGCAATAAATATGGATCCAATTTTGAGCAAAAACAAGTAAAAAATTGATGAAAAAAATTGTATAAAGTTACCTTTCTGCGCCCATCGCACCTTGCCTTTGAGCCAGGTGAGATGCATACTGACTGGCATGTTGGCAACTCAGTATGCATCACACCTTTCGATACAAGATAGGTTCGATTATTGGGGAATGAAATCTTTAAACCCTAGGGGCCTAGAAAAGTGGAAAAACTAGCTCAGAATCAAGAAAAGATGGAATGCAAATGAAGAGCTCAAGGATAGCTCCTACCTAGTCTTGATGGCGCGGAGAATAGTCCACAGGATCTCCCAAAATCGACTGGTGAAATTTGAGGGGGAAAACCGCTCCAAAGCTCCAAATCCCAAATTTGAAATGAAATGATGAAAGTGAAAGGTAAAACTACTTTTTATGGTTATTATGCATGTACTTCAAGTAAAACGTTAGTTTTACTTCATTTTTCGTCCATATATATGTATTTCTAATCAATTTGATGGAGTTTTGAGCAGGTTGAATGACTGATGAAAGAATTTCATGTGCTAAACAGTAAATTGAACATCTTTGACCATCAAGCATAGTTTCTTCATTTTGAGCTTGTGTAAAAATGAAACTGAGGCCAAGCATAGTGTGTTCGTTCCAAGCTTGTGTAAACATGAGACCGAATCCAAGCATAGTTCCCTATGGTTCAAGCTTGTCTAAAAATGAACCCATTCTCAATTTTAAACCCCTATGATTGCCATTATGTCAGATTTTTGAGCCTTGGTTATGTTCATCTCATCACCACCATCTCTTTGGCTGATCATATGCTTTCACTTGGTTGTTTTACCTTTTTTGAGGAATAGTTGCAATGAGTGGTCTTATTAGCCAACCTCTTTACAAAAATCAACATGTTTTGAAAAGTTCCAAAATCATCAGAACTAGTTGCTACCCTAGACACCACTCATTCCTCAAAATAGAGTCCTCTTTAAACCCTTTTCAAACTCATTAAATATGAAAATATTTTCGAGCGCTTGCCTTTTCCAGCTCGTTAAAGTATTGGAAATGTCATCCCTCCTGTATTATTTTATCGTTTTTTGGACTCGAGGGATTATTTTACGAAAAAGAACTTATGGAGTTTTCTTTTCATCCCTTTTCAAACTCTCTAAACATGAAAAGGACCAAGATATCTGTGTCGTTAAACTCGTTAAAACAATAGCAACAAACTTGTCCATCTAAACGAGACCAAGTTTCACTATCGCTAGACTCGTTAAAACATTCATAGCGACAGGTTTTCCCGAAGGGAAAATAATATAACAAGCATATGTTATCCTCCTCAAGCTTGAAAAAAATAAAGAGGTACTGGTCAGCAATGACTGGGGAAGAAGGGAAAAAACTTGAGGAATTTATGGTAGCAAGTCGCTCTTGATCTTGACACTTTCACTTCATCACCATTATTGAGTTGGGTTGGGTTATTTCATTCATCGGTCATCTCACCATTGGTCTTTCATACCATCCATCTTTTGGGTTTAACGCTACCAATTCATCTCAGTGTCGCCGACATGTTCAAGAGAAGTCATTCAGTTGATAAACCACAATCCAGTTAATGTCTCATACATTGCAATACCTCCAACCTTCATTTTTTCATGACCACCATTCTTGAACCTTGTGTCGTAAGTTCATTTTCACCTCCAGAAATAATTTTCTCTCTTTCGTGTCGTAGATGTGGGATACATTAAGGCCCTCCTATGACGAGTCGCTTCTTGTCAACATCAGCTCATTAACCAAGAAGTTGACTTAGAAATAACCCTTTCAGTACTTTGAAGCTTGCATACATCAATGGCAAGTTTCTCACTTCCGGCGATAGGTTGACATCAATGGCCTTCGACCGAAAGATTTTGCGTGGTGTTCAACATCGGATCATATATTCACACCACGTGAATTGTACTGTAGTTCCTCGAGGGTCATTATCATTATCGGTGATTCCTCTTGCATATGTTAACAACTCACATCATTGGCTGGTAATCAAGTGATGTATTTCCATGTTCAACTTCAGAACATCTCTTCACATGGATTGACTTGTACATTGAGTGAAGATTGAACGAGTTTGAAGACCCCGGATCTAGCTTCATCTATTTGGGCTGTGATATATTTAGGGACATAAAAAAATCAAATGTACAAAGGCTCTACACAGATGGTCATCCTAACCATGGATGATGACTCTATATCTGAAGATTCACCAATCTGTATCTGCAGACGACTATCTAGTCTATGTACATGAAATGAATTTATAAAGCTGAGCATGGGAATGCCTCCCTCATCTAGATCATGAAAATGATATTATGATGATGTATTATATTGTAACTTATGCAGGTCACCTTCCAGTTCGAAACTTCGGATCCTCATGATAAAGAATTTCACCCTACATCAATATTTAAGACTTCAAGCTTTAGGGGGAAATTGTTATAGACATATTTGGCCACATCAATCTCAAATTTATATGTCGATGTATTAGGGATCATTAACCCCTAAAATAGTTGTTTCATACCCTAAATTAACATAGTCACCTGAATACATCATTCCCCAAAAGTTCCATCTAAAAAACCATCCATAAATTGCCTAAATTGAACCATACTCACTGCTCCACTGGCAAAGTGTGATGCATACTGAGTGGCACACTACCAAGTGTTATAGACATATTTGTGCACTACAACCCCAATCACATATGTCCATAAACCTAGGGATTATAAGCCCCTAAAAGTGTTGTTTCATACCCTAAAGGAACAAGGTCAGCTGATTACATCATTTCCCAGATGTTCTCCCTGAAAAACTACTCAGAACTGGTCAAAATTAGACCATCTCACCTGCTCCATGGTCAGGGTATTGCCTCGAGAGTAGACAAAATGGAAACTCCTCTGGGGAGCGAATAGTTTGATTGTTAGTCATTGTTTTTTGCTTTATAAACTACAGACAGAGCCTGAAGTTAAGCTAGATAGCCTTCGAACTGCTTTTGCTATGCAACTGCAAAGTAGATCAACGCTGCTTTAGTCAATCTCTGGGTTAGTTTATGAACTGAACATCTAACTTGCAAACATCCTAAGTGCCCTGGTGGTAGCTCAAATAACCTCATTAGATCAGCCCCTATGCTTTGTGTTTACTACCTATAATTAGCTCAGCCTAAATCCCTGAACTAAGCTGCAAACTGTGAGCAAAAACCAAGCTTAGTCTCATCCCTAGACCATCGCACTGTCTCTCATTGGCAGTCTGGATGCATCACACCTCCGGTGTGCTACAGGTGATATGCATCCCTGTTTCCCTGTGTTACAGGTGCATTCATTAGATGAGACTATTTCTGCTTCCATATTTTGGTTTTCTCTTCATTGTCTTCAACTTTATTCAATAGTTTTGCTATCGATGACTAGTATATCATTGTTGAAACTCTCTTCCTTTGCATTATTTAGCCTCCATTGGTAGATAATTGTGAATGTTTTTATGTATTTTTCGTCATTTACAATTCTCCTTTGCAAACAGTAGCTTAATCGAACTGTCGTCTTTTGATTTGAAAGTGTCGCAAGTGTCGTTTTCAGTCAAATAAAAGAGTGTCGTACAGTCTTCCTCTTTTAGATAGTCGATTACACTTTTGCTATTGTATTTGATTTGGATAATCAATTCTTTGAAGTGTCGAAAGTAGTTTTCAAGTCGAAATTGAAAGTGTCGTCTAAATCTTCCTTTTGTTTTTGAAAATAAATTGCTAAAGTGTCGCTTTGAGGAAATATAGTTCATATCTGTACTTAGTTTTCTTCCTGTCATTCTCACGTTAAGGAAACTGAAAAAAAAATACATGCATGTGCATTTGCATTTAGACTGCATGCGGAAATTAATTTAGGACAATGCATCTTAGTGTGTGCTCTCTGCTCTATGTTGAAAGAATTTTACTTCTCTTTCCTTAGTAGCTAGGATTTTCATTGCAAAAAGAAAAGTAAACGACTGTTTATCATCTTAGATTGCATATTTAGGAATTGTATATCTACATCACGCGGTGAACCTTAAATGAAAACTTCTTAAGAAAGATCAACTGTAAAATAAACTTCAATGAACATAAAACTACTTTGGAACCTAACACACAACATCTAGAAGTCTAGGCTAGAGACATATTCTGGCGTTGTAAAGCCTGGTAACTACCATTTTCATCATAGGTTGGGTGATTCCTCCTCCTTGATATGACAAGTGCCAGTACGGACTTGTGCTCCCATGTACCGTTGAGTATATATTGGGAGACCACAATAGGCTATATCCTTTATCCTTAGGAAGCCGTGTCTACCGCCCTATCAATCGCAATGCACTGAACATAGCATTCGGGAAGATTGACTGCCATACGTAAAAAGTATTCTATAGTTTTACGATTGGTTTGGTAATCCCTCTATCTAGATCTTTAGAGTAGTCACTTTTGTTCCTTTTCAGACTCCTTAAAAGAAAAGGTCCATCTGAGCACTTTTCACTTTAGGCTCATTAAAAATTGAAGGCGACTAGAGTCTTCTTTAGCTTTTTCTCGACTCTTTAAAATTGAAAAAGCAAGTTGTGTCAAAGCATCATAAAATTTATTTTAATCGAAATTACATCAATGTTCCCTCGTTGGTCTTACGTTGAGAAAATGGAGTCCACCAATCAAGGATTTCCTCTTGAGGGGAATCCTAGTCCCTTCTCCTCTTGGGGAGATGTTGGTGCACCTCATATGGCTACTTATCCCTTCCAGGACTTACAATCGCCCTGCCAGTATGGCTTTTCTCGACCGCTGTCGTTCAAAACACCGTGATCCCTGAGAAATCAAATCAGCAACCAGATGATGATACTAGCGTTACCCCCCAACCTTCTACTTTGTTTGTTTCTCCCTCTCCTTCTTCCTCTTCGCTTGGTGAAGCTAGTAAAACTAAAAGCCCAGTAACTGAGAACAAGAAAAAAGGGAAGGAGAAGAAGAAGAAGAAGCCAACGACAAAAGGAGGCAATCATGCATCGTCTAGTGAAAATCCACACACTACACCATCAAAACCTAAATCTCCATGTGTCATTTTCAAAGGAGACCATTATCATCGCGATTGTCCTTGCATCCCTCGGATCTTGAGGGATTGATCTCCCCGCTTGCACAATTCGGTGTCCTCAACCTCTGATGATCATGTTGAGAGTACACTGTCAACTAGTGAAAATGAAGTCAATGGACAGAAAGGAAGATCTAAATTTCCTTGTAAACTATGTGAAGGCGATCATGCCCTCCACCATTGTCCCTTCCTGGATGAAGCTAAAAGAGTCTTGGATAACCGTCCTGCTTCACCGCTACGACTTCCTCCTAGATACAAGAAACTCTTGCCAAGTCCATCGCTAGTTGAAAATCCAATTGACACACCATCATTGTCAATCAAAGCACCTATCATTGAAGATAAACCCTCTGAGTCCAAACCGAACCAAAGTCAACAGGTCAAGATGGCACTTGACCCAATCTTGCCTTCAGAAGGTCCACCTTTAGATGATACAGCCACCGAAGAGAATGAGAACGACACCTGTTATACAAAAATATCGTCACCTTGATTATTTGCAGTTAGTATGGGTCTATCACCACCTATACCATCCTCCTAAGCAAGTCTCAAACCTCGGCTCTTCAAAACAAGCTTTGGAAATGAGAGAAAGACATCAAAAAGCAATATAACTATGGGTCCGCACTTTCTCTCACTTTTGCCTACGGGCCCGCACCTTTCGTTTAGAGTACCTGCGTACTTATATCCTCTGTATGTAAAGGGGAGGGTGCGTACCCCTATGAAAGTCAAAAGGCGTAATTTTTATCTTAAAAAACTCACTTTGGGTTAATTCTAGTTGTTTCTAGAAGGAATTTTGACGTGGATTGTTCGCTCCAAAGTGGTTCATGCATCCCAAAAGAGAAGGAGCTAATCCCTTGTTAGGAGGAGCTATCCCTTTGAAGGAGGATTCTATCCCTTTGAAGGAGGACCTAGTAACTGCCCTCCATTGCACTATAAATTGAGGCATTGGGTTCATGGCTAGAGAGGTTAGAAGCTGAACATTTTTGAGGGAAAATGCTGGTGAAATCAAGACTTCCTATTTCATCTTAAGAGGAGAGATCACATACCTTTTTGGCTTCATTGGGGAGTGAGTGAAGCTTTTCAAAGTAGAGGAGACTTCTTGTTAGACCATGGGAGGAGCTTGTACAGCGTCAAGGCAAAGGTTGTAAAGTTCCTCTTCTTTTGAATTAATACAATCAGGGTCATTTTTCTCAACAAGTATATTATGTTATTTGTTTCATGGACTCCTTGACTTTCATGTTAAATATGTTTTATGATATTGGTTTTTCAGGTGCTATTTAATTGTTTTCCTTGTTGTGTTTGCAGGTTCGTGACAAAGGAACTCACTTGGATCAAAGGAGCGAAGGCATCCCCCAACTTGCGTTGGATATAAGGTAGGCCTTCAACACACTTGTTTGCCATTATTTATAAAAGAACATTTAGAGAAAGATAGTGTCTGGTTGGTTTGCTTGTCATTAGGTCTTCTTTAGATTATAGGAAGGTCTATCTTGTCCGCAAGATCGACTCATTCCGCGTGACAAAATGGCGACTCCACTGTGGACTTGATTGTTTTCCTCATTTTTCTTTGACTTGAGAAACTTGCCTTTTTGTTTCTGTTTTTGGCTTGTTGTGTGTGGATTTGGGTAGATTTAGTGGATCTAGGTTTGCTTTTTACTTTTCATTACTTTAGTCGAAGTCCGCAGTTTGTGCTTGTATCACAGTGCGTACTTGTACGCACTTTTACTTTGTGCACAGAGCGTACACGCACCTGTGTAAACTCTGAACCTACATACCCTGCTAAAATTTGAAAATTTTGAATTTTACTCTTTAAATTAGTTTTATCTTGATTTAGTAGCTATTATCCTCTGCCCATACCTGCATGTGACTGGTTGAAAGCTTTCCTTGGTTTAATTTCATTGGCATTAGGGTTTTAGGTGAAATTCCTAGAAGTTTTGCTTGTTGGGTTTGTTTTTCGATTTGGTT
>APFE030796988.1:0-20845 GCA_000404065.3 Pinus taeda | reverse complement strand
GGATTTGCTCCCAAACCAGGAGCTTCTGAAAATGTTGCTCTCGCTCCCGTTTTCGCTCCCGCTCCCAAGTAACACTAAGCTCAATTATTGCTTCAATAATAATTATTAATCACCACCTTAAAAATAGCACTCTCATTTTTTTCGATTGAATCTTCAATTATGCTTCTTCTCGTGGTAGCTAGAGGTTGTTCCCTCACCCTAAGCATATGTAATCACAGAGCTACTATTGTGGATGTGCATGTCTCAGTGAAAGCTAGAGCATACCTAGGTTGAACCAGATGTTGGGAAATTAGGGAATTGTAATGAATGCTTCCACCAAGATAGTAGGTGGAACGAGAAGGATAGTTGAGTTTGGTGCCTTTTCCTCTGCTAATGGCTTTGGATATGCCTTAAACGCTGATCCAAAATGGATCTAGAATAGACTTCTAAGTCTAAAGTGTTCCTCACAAAGGAAAATGAAAGTCAAAGTGTTGCTCTTGGAATAGTCCCGTTGCATAGATATTTTCATTTTGAATCTACTACAATTTGAATGGGCTAAAATGGACTTCGGGTGAAGAAGTTATCGCAGAAAGAATATTGCCTTTGTCTTTTGAAAAAGGAGACATTTATTTTAAAAATGGCATAAAAGGCTCCTTAAGGAAATCGCATCGCAAATGTGCTAAAGGGAAGGACTTAAGGCAAAGGCGAAAGGAACCTTGATTGCGACTTCCGACTTATCACATCAGAAGTAGGCCTTCGCCCAATATCGGGACCCCAGACTCGGCGATTACGATTATGCGACATTGTGATTGCTGATGATCGGATCGGGTCGACACAGTCCATAGTCAATGGAAAGAACCCCTGGGCCATTCCAAATGCAATAGCGATACGCAATGTGCAATGTCAGCCGTCGGATCGAGGAGTCAAATCGACGGTCAAGATCTGATCGACGTGATCGGCGATCCCCGATACAACGGGCCAAAGCGATTGCAATAGGCTGATAAAGGGCGGACCTGATGGGAATTATAAGCGTGGATGCATAAAATTTGAAATCCGGCGTATTTGGATTTTCTTTGTATTTCTGTTATATTGAAGTTTTAACCTCCCACCAAAGTGATAGCGATATGCCGATAAGGGCCGAACCCGATGGGTTTATAGACCCAATTTCATAAGTTTTGAAATCCAGAAATTCAGGATTTCTGTGTATTTCCCGTGTATTGGGTTTTTGGCCAATACGCCATGCGATTGTGGTTTGCGATGGAATGGCGGACCCGATGGGTTTATAGATGCGATTGAATGCATTTTGAAGTCCGATAAAATGCTCCAATTATGTGTTTTGTCAGTTTTCCTATGTATTGCATTATTGGGCTATTTCCGCAGGAGGAAGGCCGAATGGTTGGGTTTTCCTATGCCCGCTAATTCATTGCAATAAGACACTGATTCTTTTGTGGAAACAGTCGGGTTCATCAATGATGGAGGACTGTAACCGATGCATGATAAAAACGCAGAGAGCGTGATTGACCAGGGGGCACTGGAGGACTGAAAATGGTCGCTTGGAGGTCAAGTGAACCACAGAGGCACGCAGAGGCCAAGAGAAGCTCAGAGAGCGAGAGCCAGAGCGAAGAGCCAGAGCAAGAGCCAGAGCCAAGAGCCAGAACGAGAGCTAGAGCCAAAGCCAGAGCCAGAAAGCCCAGAGCTTTAGAGCTAGGGATAAGATGGTGTTATAAGCCCATTGTTTTTATGTAATCCAATGGAGTTGAGCGTGGAGCTTGTAAAAGAACTTATGCCATAATCCCAGAGAACCTAGTCGAGTTGACTAGAGCTCAAGGAAACGTAGCCCAAGAGTTTTGGGTGAACTCCATATTAATATTGTTGTTATGTGTGTTTGTTTATTTGCTGCAATATTTAGTGTCACTTGTATTTAAATATCAGCATAAGCAACAGAACATAAGCACATAAACGGTTAAAGGCAAACAAAAGCATACACCTATTTCAAGCATTATTAATTCCACAATTGGTTAATCATAAGATCTTGGAAATATATAAGCTTTGGAGGGGGAGAGGTTCTTGTAAGCTTGACAAGAATCCTTTAGTGCCCCATTTCAGATCAGGTGGTATCAGAGCACCAGATTGATTAACCCTACCTTCAAAGAAGGTGATATCAAAGCTTAAGTTATACCAGAGCAGGTGGTAGCTTGATGCTTGATTGACAGAGCAAAGGATTTCTTGTCTGAAAGGTGTTTGGGCAGTCAAGGATTGATTATCTGATTGGTTGTTTGATTGTTTGTAAACTGACTATTGTGTGAGTTTGCAAGGGTGAAAAGAAAATTGCTATTAGCTTAAGTCTAGGAGAGGACAAGAAGGAAGAAGGGTTGAAGGCATTCTTCTTATCCCAAAGGACCTCAACGCAATCCTTGAAGCACAAGAGGTTTATTGCAAAATGTTGCTTGAAAAAGCTCTTTGATTAATCTTGTTTGAAGTTCTTTTGTTCATTTGCATAATGACAACTTCTACAAGTGAATCCTCAAATTTTTCCTTTATCACAAGATTCTGTGATAAGGACATGAAGCAAGACTTGTTCATCATGATAGACATGGTGAGAGAAATGTATGAGGATGGAAGGAAGAGCATCACCCTTAGAGAGCAGTTGAATTCCATGAAGGAAGAGAAGCAGTTGCTTTCTAACAAACTGTAGGAAATGGAGAGGCAAGTTCATATTGCAAATATGAATCTAGAAAGGATGCATGAGTTGGAGACACAACTCTTTGTTGCAAAGGACGCTTTGGTCAAGTATCAGCTTGAAGAAGAGGTAAACAATTCCAGTTTGCCTTCTATTTCTTCTAAGAATGTTTATATTGGTTCTTTTGAAAAACATACCAGAGGCATAGGTTCCAAGTTAATGTCCAAGATGGGGTATGAAGGAAAAGACTTGGGTAAACATGCACAAGGTATTGTTGAACCAATAATGGTTGAGGAAAGGCCTAAGTATTTGGGTCTTGGATATGGACAATCTTATGGAGAGAGTTCCAAAGCTACCATGAAGGCCATTGAAACAATTCCAAGGAGGAGTTTCATTTCAGGTCTTCTACCTCAAGAGTGTAAAGATTGTATTTGTGGAGAATGCAATGGCTTGAAACATCATTTGCAGGATGCAGGGGTTAAAAAGCATACACTTGAACTAGAGAGTTGTGGAAACTCTAACAGCCTTGAAAAGATTGATGGTGTTCCAAAGGGAGCCACTTCTTCATTCAATTCACTTCCTTATGAAGCCAATAAAGGTGAAAAGGAAAGGTATAAATCTGGTTCTAAACACATTCCTTTTGATTGTGTTAAGCATGATAAATTTCCATGTAAGCATTGGAAAATAATTGCTTGTTCCTTTTGTGGTTTGGATAACCATAATGTATCTAGATGTTGGAATAGGATAGCCATACGCAGGAAACTTTTGAAGGAAAAGAAGCAAGAAGCCAAAGGTCCATTGGACAAGGCAAATCATGATGTCAAGAAGATGCACATGTGTTGCACTTACTGCCATAAGCAAGGACATATTGCTGCAAAATGTTGGACTCTGAATCCAACAATGCTTCCACGAAACTTGAAGAAGGTGGAAAGAGAAAATGGCAGGAATGGAAAGAAAGATTCCATGATTGATGTGTTTCAGGATGATTCACATGTTGATGCTGATGTGCAGAAAAAGGTCCTACCTTTGAAATGGATTGGTAAGAAATGGTTAGTGTTCTTATCCAATTAAGATTGCATGTCGTTTTGCATCTATTTACATTTCTTTGTCAATGGAATGCAAGTCACAGGATTTTACCAAGAAGGTGAATAGAAAAGTTGAGTAGGAGACTCACTTTGTCGCTGCAACATTATATTTCATTTCAGCTTCGAAAGTACAGTGTGCTTAAGCGAAAGTTGAAGGATGAAATGCATGCATAAGCTTGATGTGCATGAACATAGGGATGTTGATGATTTCCTTGTATTTGAACATGTATTTGTAATTAATTTGTAGGGTTGATTTCTTTAGCATGCATGTGATGCTATATTGACTTGGAAAAAGTTGAT
This sequence comes from Pinus taeda, assembly GCA_000404065.3. Classification (NCBI taxonomy): domain Eukaryota; kingdom Viridiplantae; phylum Streptophyta; class Pinopsida; order Pinales; family Pinaceae; genus Pinus; species Pinus taeda. The sequence goes on along the minus strand of APFE030796988.1, from coordinate 16,801 downwards.
TTGGTCTCCAAGATGGAGAAACACAAGGATGTTGACGATTTCCTTGTATTTGAACATGTATGTGTAATTAACGTGCAGGGTTGATTGCTTTGGCATGCATGTGATGCTATATTGACTTGGAAAAGTTGATTTGGTCTCCAAGATGGAGATAATGATGAAGTGTTTCATCACAAAGGGATGTTGATGATTTCCTTGTATTTGAACGTGTATGTGTAATTAACTTGCAAGGTTGATTGCTTTGGCATGCATGTGGTGCGGAAAAGTTGATTTGGTCTCCAAGATGGAGATAATGATGAAGTGTTTCATCTTTGGAAAAAATCCTTGAGATCTTTTCCACATGCTTGATTTGAAGGGTCAATTGTATAAAGGCATGTTTTGTTGGCTTGTTATCTAGTCAATCATTTGTATGTAGATATAAAGACATGGAGGTGTTCACAAGATGTGAAATCTGTTTCTTTTGTTGAAGTAGGAGTTTAGACCATCCAGTTGTTGTCTGTAATCCTGTTGTTGTTAACAGTTGTGTTGGCAATGTGTTAAATAGGTACAAATGGAAATTTTGTGAAGCCGATGTAACTTCACATTGGTTTGAGCCACCTTGGATCAATGATCAAGGCAGAGAAGTTAAAACTACCTTTTGTGACCTTCTCAGCGGGAGTTCTGCAGGAAGTAAAGGAGGAAAACAGTGCTTCCCAAGGAGGACCAGCACATCCAGGAAGTAAAGTGGTCAGAGACTTTGGTACAGAGGCACTATGTAGAAGCAAGTGTATGGAGGCTGAAAGAAGAGGGTGAGGTACTCTCATTTACTATTCAGATCAGTATGTCAGTCTTTTGGAGACCAAAAGTTCTTTTAGTGGGAAGGTGTGATCCAAAATGGATCTAGAATAGACTTCTAAGTCTAAAGTGTTCCTCACAGAAGAAAATGAAAGTCAAGGGCTACTCTTGGAAATAGTCTCATTGCATAGATCTTTTCATTCTGAATCTACTGCAATTTGAATGGGCTAAAATGGACTTCGGGTGATGAAGTTATCACAGAAAGAAGATTGCCTTTGTCCTTTGAAAAATGAGGCATTTCTTCTAAAAATGGCATAAAAGGCTCCTTAAGGAAATCGCATCGCAAATGTGCTAAAGGGAAGGACTTGAGGCAAAGGCGGAAGGAACCTCAATTGCGACTTCGGACTTATCACATCGAAGGCAGGCCTTCGCCCGATATCGGGACCTTAGACTTGGCGATTGCGATTATGCAACATTGCGATCGCCGATGATCAGATCGGCGGATCGGGTCGGCACAGTCCATATTCAATGGAAAGAATAGCTTGGCCGTTCCAAATGCGATATGCAATAGCGATACGTGATGTGCAATGTCAGCCGTCAGATCGAGGAGTCAAATTGACGATCAGGATTTGATCGAGGTGATCGGTGATCGGTGATCCCCGATACAAAGGGCCAAAGCGATTGCAATAGGTCGATAAAGGGTGGACCCGATATAAGCACGGATACATAAAATTTGAAATCCAGCATATTCGGATTTTCTTTGTATTTCCATTATATTGAGTTTTTGACCTCCCGCCAAAGCGATAGCGATATGCTGATAAGGGCCAGACCCAATGGGTTTATAGCATTGATTTCATAAGTTTTTAAATCCAGAAATTCGAGATTTTGTGTATTTCCTGTGTATTGGGTTTTTGGCCAATACGCCATGCGATTGCAGTTTGCGATGGAATGGAGGACCCAATGGGTTTATAGATGCGATTGAATGCATTTTGAAGTCCGGTAAAATGCTCCAATCATGTGTTTTGTCAGTTTTCCTATGTATTGCATTATTGGGCAATTTCCACAGGAGGAAGACCGAACGGTTGGGTTTTCCTATGCCCGCCGATTCATTGCAATAGGAAACTGATTCTTTTGTGGAAACAATCGGGTTCTTCAATGATGGAGGACTGTAACCGATGCATGATTAAAACACAGAGAGCGCGATTGACCAGGGGGAGCTGGAGGACTGAAAAAGGTCGCTTGGAGATCAAGCAAACCATAAAGGCACGCAGAGGCCGAGATAAGCTCAGAGGAGCTCAGAGAGCGAGAGCTAGAGCCGAGGTCGCTTGGAGGTCAAGCGAACCACAGAGGCATGTAGAGGCTGAGAGAAGCTCAGAGGAGCTCAGAGAGCGAGAGCCAGAGCCAGAGCAAGAAATCCAAGAGCTTCAGAGCCAGGGATAAGATGGTGTTCTAAGCCCATTTTTTTTGTGTAATCCAATGGAGTTGAGCGTGGAGTTTGTAAAAGAACTTATGCCATAATCCTAGAGAGTCTAGTCGAGTTGACTAGAGCTCAAGGAGACATAGCCCAAGAGTTTTGAGTGAACTCCATATTAATATTGTTGTTATGTGTGTTTGTTTATTTGTTGCATTATTTACTGTCACATGTATTTAAATATTAGCATAAGCAACAAAATATAAGCACATAAACAGTTAAAGGCAAACAAAATCATACACCTATTTCAAGCATTATTAATTCCGCAATTGGTTAATCATAAGATCTTGAAAATATATAAGCTTTGGAGTGGGAGAGGTTCTTGTAAGCTTGAAAAGAATCCTTTAGTGCCCCATTTCAAATCAGACAACTAGTATGACACTAGAACTTACAGTTCAATTGATGGTCTATTTGTGAGGTGGTGGAGGAATGTCATTTGAGTGTGCTACCAAGTATCCTAAATTGTTAGAGAATTGACACACCTACAATTGTTAGATAATTGTATTGTGGAGTGTCAATTGTAGCAAACTCTACAATATGAACAAGAGTGCAATGTCTCACCTACAACATGGAATACAATGAATTGCAAAGCATTGATTGCAGGGAGCTCTACAATCTCATAATTATTTAATATAAAAAGCCTACATAGTGACCAATACAAAAAACAGATTTTTAAATGATTAATTATTCTTGACAATTAGGTAAAATAAATCCCAATCTTATAATTATTTAATATAAATAGCTTACATAGTGACCAATACAAAAATCAGTCTTTTAAATGATTAATTATTCCCGAAAAGTAAAATAAATCCATACTCGAGATTTAAGTCAAATCATGTAAGAATGAAGCTCATGAAAAAGGGATATTTTAAATTTCAAAAATATAAAAATGAATTCACTTTTTCCAAATAAATAAAATAAATATTAAAATTTGATAAAACTCGGAATAAATCTGATGAAATTGAGCAAACTAATATATGTTCAAAGGATTTTGAATGCTACGTAAAAACTTCGTCCCTGGCTAGAGGGAGGGGCTAAAAATGTCTATAATTAATGTAACATCCCTAGTTCCAACATCGAATGAGTAATATAATAACCATGCATAAAATGCATTGGCTGGTGAGCCTGAGACTCGTGAGGTTGGTATGCCTTTGTGTTTATGTACATGTTAGGTCAATGGACCAAGTTACGAACATGATTAAGGCCGGTGTGCCTATGTAGTGTGTCTAAGGACCGTGATTATTACGTTGGTGAGCCGAAAGTTACTTCTGGGGCGATACACCCATGTGTACGTGTGTCTATGTGTTGGGACTGGTGTGCCTACATGATTATGGTTTTATACATTATGAGGCTAAGAGGCCTAGTGTGGTAAATATGTTTAATTTATGAATATTAAGAACATCCCTACACAACCTAGCAATGCATCAATAACTAAAGAACACAAAACATGCATCAACTAGCAAACTTCTTTTGCTCTTCTTAGGTCACGATTTTGGGTGTTCCTTTGAGATTTCGCAGCCTCTGATTAGTGCACCTAAACACAATGCATTAGTCCTCCACAACTCGGCCCCTAAACCTCCACAAAAACTTGTGTAACCCTCCCTTTACAAGCCTCCTTCATAAGTTGTCCTAAAGGAATGTTCCGGCCACCTATTAGGCCTTCCAGCCCTCCAATACTGAGACTACAAGGGCTCAACTCTCCTTCTAATGCACATAGAAAATCTCGGCCTGATACAAAGAGAATTACACACAAAAAACACATCACTACCCTCGAGCTCAGCCACAAACTACCCTCAAACTCAGCCTATACCAAATCACAAAAAGGCACAATAAAACTCGGCTCCTTCTAACTTGATAAAGCTCCTAGAGGTTGTGACTGCTTCAAAAGTTCTTCTCCTATGATGCTTGCCTCAACTTGTGTTGATCTTCATTATGTTCATTGCTCTGATACCATGTAGAAAAACCACGAAAATTTTGATCTTCTTGAATGAACAAATCTGAAACGAAATTTTCTCTACTTAATTTGAAGCGGAATAGGAATAGAAATAAGGCAGCCACACAATATCAAAAACACAATTTTTATAGGGAAACCAACCGGGAAAACCCTCTGATTTTTTGAGAATTTTATTGATAGAAGAATCAGCAATAGATCTCTTACAATACAATATTGTCTCAACAGAAAACACAGTGGTTCACCATGCTTGAACTAGGTTTGAAACACTTGCAAGTAGCCTGATATTGCCTCCCTATATCTATGCGCATAGGTCGCTCTTATTATTTAGGGAATTCTCCCTAAATCCTTCCGCAAATCCCAAGGGAAATTCCTCCTCAAATATGCGCACAAGCTTCTCTTACATGCTCTTCCTCTCACAAGCTCACACACACAAACCTATGCTCTATTTTTCTTTGTCTCCCTGTCTTGTGCTCACAAAACAATGATCAAAATTGTGCCTTTCAATCTCCTATAAGTAATTCAAATAGCTAATTCTGGCAAGTTCTATTTTTGGAACTCAAACTAGTGATTGAAGAGTTAACTAACTTATGCAACTCGTCTTTCCTCAATTTAGAACTTGAGGCACACTGGTTTGTCCTTTCCCAAAAATAACTCGCACTAGAAGACAAGAAACTAAGCCTTGCACTCCCGCATATCAGCCAAATTGCGTCATGAACTGTCCTAACTTACAGGACCTCTCCCTAATTTTTAAGAACTTGTGCATGCTAAGGAGAACTGCGTCTTGGTCTCATGCACTGAGACACAAGTCAAAGGAGAACCTTTCTCACTATTATTTTCAACAATATGAGGCTTCGTCCCAAGACAAGTTAGTATGTGAATTAAGGCCCAACTAAAGCTGATTGAAGAATGGTAGAAAAATGTATGTTGGATAAGGGCTACAGGGAATTGTTGGAGTGAGGTCAAAATTGGGTGCAATCTTTCCTAGCCTTCTAGGAAGCCAAATTTTTTATGTTCTTTATGTTGACTAACAGTGATAAATTCTCATCAAAGATGCATTCATCTATGATAGAATGATGGAAGAAGTCTGTGATGCTTTTAGCTCCTTCAGAAAAACATGAAGCAACCATATAGAAAGTTGTAGATATTATGGGGCTAAAAGGACAAATGCATCATGCTTTAATGATAATGTTGAGGTTGAAATGCATATCTAAAAACACTCTACTCAATTAGAAGCAAGCTTTCATGAAGGTATCTACAAACGCTCTACTCAAATAGAAGCAAGTTTTCATGAAGCAAACAATATAGAAAGTTGTTGATATTATGGGGCTAAAAGGACAAATGTCTCATGTTTTAACACTCTACTCAATTAGAAGCAAGTTTTCATGAAGCAACAATATAGAAAGTTGTAGATATTATGGGGCTAAAAGGACAAATGTCTCATGTTTTAATGAAAATGTTGAGATTAAGAAATCTACAATCTTCACTAGCACAAAGTGCTGAGTACCCCTCCCAAATGTAGATGAAAACTAGTATGCTTAGTACCCGTCCCAAATGTAGATGAAAACAAGTATGTCATAACTTGGATTGCACAAAGTGCTTGGTACCCCTCCCAAATGTAAATGAAAACTAGTATGTCATAACTTGGATTGAAAATTTTGTTTTGTTTCATCAATATCTACAAACTCTACTCAGTTAGAAGAAAGTTTTGCTTACGCTTGAAGATTCCAATTACCTTTCTTTACCCATATTGCCTATGTCCCATGATTTAATGAAAATGGTTAGATTGAAATACGCATGTAAGAAACCTACACTCAAGTGGCACAAAGTGCTTAGTACCCCTCCCAAATGTAGATGAAAACTAGTATTCTTAGTACCCCTCCCAAGTGTAGATGAAAACTAGTATGTCATAACTTGGATTGCACAAAGTGCTTAGTACCCCTCCCAAATGTAGATAAAAACTAGTATGTCATAACCTAGATTGAAAATTTTGTTTTGTTTCATCCATATCCACAAAAATTAGAAGAAAATTTTGCTTATGCTTGAAGATTCAAATTACCTTCCTTTACCCATATTTCCTATAATAAATTTACCCATATTTCCTATAATAAATTTACCCATATTGCCTATAATAAATTTGCATGAGCACACATGATATAACAAGCAACAAAAGAGTTCAATTAAAACAAATGGAACCATTAAATTACGTAGTTCATACATACCTCTTTCATCTTTGACTAGTGAATTCCATCATACATATCTCTTTCATGTTCGCCCATTACATTTTGTTGAATTATCATTAGCCTTAAATCCACAATATGTGTTGTTAAGGCTTGCCTTAATTTCCACATTCATAGAACCCAAAACAAAATCCATGAACAAAGGTATATTAAAAAATAAAAGAAAATAATAATAATAAAAAAGAAAGAAAAAAAACAAGCATGAAAAACAAAATACCAAACCACAATTTAGCATGGCCATGCTCACAAATGTAAAAAAAATAACAGTAGTCGTACAAAAACAAAGAAATAGCAAAACATAGCAACAACAATAGCAAAAAAAAATGAAAATAACAAAAGAAAAACAAATAAAGAGAAATAGTGGACAAACTCCTCTTTACAATCCCAAAAAGCGTCTACGGTGAATCAAGGACATCCTGCACATTAAGAAATAGAAGAGTATTAAATAGAGACCATAAAATATTATGACAATTATTAAATATATGCCAAATATCTTTGGAGAAACATAAAACAAAAAGCAACATGAGGATTTCATAGCATATCATGGAATTTGCATCGAAAGAGAACACACCTTTACTACTACCTCTTCACTATAATATAGTGTTGCTACATAGATATTTCAATAGTTTCATCAATCAAATTCATAAGATAATCAAAAAAGAACTCACCATCAAAAAATAAATCCAAAAAGAACTCACCACCTCTGCCTCTACACTCTCCTTCATTGCCACCTTCTTCTTTATATGCATTGCATTGCATTCGTAAATAAATAAATCACAAATGATATGTGATGCCTCTATATTAAATAAAGAGACATGGAATCATACATACCTCTACATCTTTAGTAGTGTTCTTCATTGAAAGCACAAGTAGAATCTACAACAGCCTTCAAACTCGTCTTTATTTCTCCATTGTCTAAAACTAACAAAAACCAAACTAGATGATATCAAAATGCAAAAGTACATCATATGTAGGGGCTAAAAATCGTAAACCCTAAATTGATAAGTAGGGAGGAAAACTATAAACATACATCAGTCTTTGCACCATAACTTAACTCCTCTACCTCTACTTCCGCCTCATCTATAGTGCATCCCATGTCTCACAAAAAGATATTCAATAGTTTCATTAGCGTTCAACCTCACTTTACATGCATTTCATCATATGCATAAATAAATAAATACAAATTATATGTGATGCCTTTAAATTAATCAAACACGCATGGAACCATACATACCTCCTCATCTTGAGTCGTGTTCTTTATTGAAAGCGCAAGTAGAATCTACAACAGCCTTGAGACTTGTCTTTATTTTTAACTCGCCTAAAACCAACAAAAATCAAACTAAAAAATATTCGATAGAGAGTAAAAAATCTTATGAGAGATATTCAATAGAAACTAAAATAGAGTATAAGAAATCTTAGACAAACAACAACACTCTTATGAATAATCATATGCAAAAGGCCAGCCAAAAATCACAAACCTTAAATTAATAAGTGAGGAGAACCATCTACGCAAAACATACATGGGTCTTGGTCCATAACTCCTCTACCTCTACTTTCTCTCATCTATAGTGTATCCCACGTATCTTTCACAAAAGGATATTCAATAGTTTCATTAGCATTCAACCTTGCTTTACATGCATTGCCTCTAAATATAAATAAACGCACATGATATAATTTTGAAGCAACAACTAAGTTAATTTAAAACATCATGGAATTATAAAATTATGTAGAAAAAAGCAAGCGATACATACCTCTCCCTTACCTTTTTCCTCTACATGTTTGGAATTTGCATAAACTCTAATCCCACAATATGACCTGCTAGATCTTATTCAGAAGATATATATATATATATATATATATATATATATATGAGGAAACAAAATGCCAAACCACAAAATTAGCATGGCCATGCTCATAAAATGCAAAAAAAAATCAAACATAACAATTAAAAAAAATACATAACAATTGCAAAAATAAAAAATATAAATCATTATATAAATATAATAATAATAAAATAACAAAACAATAAAATAAAATAACAAAACAAAAAAACATATATAACAAAAAGAAGCAATAGACACAAACACAACTCCCCAACCCTAAAAAGCTCCAAGCCAACCAAGGATACCCTGCACAACAAAAATTAGAAAAGTATTAATAAGAGACCAAAAAATTCCATAAGAGATATCAACCACAAAAGACATTTTGTGAGAAATATCATGCAAAAATTGAAATATCAAATACTCAAAATATCTTGTTAGAAATGTGAAGCAGTCTAGGAACCATTGTATTGAAACAAGAAAAGATCCATGTTGGAACTAAAAGAGAACTCACCTTGTACATTTGCACTCTTCAACACTTCTCCAAGTCTCTTTCACACAAAAGATTCAGTTGATGAAGAGCCATTGTATTGAAACGGGAAAAGATCCATGTTGGAACTAAAAGAGAACTCACCTTGTACATTTGCACTCTTCAACACTTCTCCAAGTCTCTTTCACACAATAAGATTCAGTAGTTTCATCAGTGCTCCTCCACCTTCCTTTACCTAGATTTGCATTACACTCACCATATAAATAAATCTCAAATAATATACAATGCATTTAATTTAATCAGACACTTGAAACCATACCCACCTCTTCCTCTACTTCCTCCTCCTTCACCAAATGCACCTATGCAACATGCACCATTTCTAGGCCCTGCCTCTATATCTCCACTTCCTAAATCCAAAAAAAAACCAAACCATAAAATATTAAATGAAAACCAAAAAGTTCCAAGTCAAACAACAAAAATCTTATAAGAAATATTAAACAAACATTGAAAAATATTATAATAAATCTTAATCATAAGCCAAGACAAAAGAATTATCCATAATGCCATGCAAAAGTACATTTTATTCAATGACCAAAAATCATAAACCATGAATAAGGAATGAGCGAGGAGAACCATTATATTAAAAATGAAAAGATAAGCATATTAGAACCAAAAGATATTTCACCCTCTACCTTTGCACTCTCCTGCACTACTCCAAGTATCTCTTACACAAATATATTTAAGAAGTTTGAACATTATTGCTCCACCTTTATTCGGCCACATTTATTTTCTTGCATTTGCACTACATCCAATAAATAAGAGAATTCAGCATTGTTGCTCCACCTTTGCTCGGCCACCTTTCTTTACCTGCATTTGCACTACATCCAATAAATAAGAGAATTCCAAATAATAGAAGATGCATATAATTTAAACAAAAGTACATCTCATGCTACGAAAAATTAAAAACCCCAAATTGATAAGAAGGGTGGAGAACCATGGTATTTGAACCATGAACTAGGAGGATTTTATAGTAGAACATACATGCTACATGAGACTTGCACCAAAAGGTAACTTACCCTCTACCTTTGCTTCTACTTTTGCTATAATGCTCCATGTATTTTTGAAACAAAGATATTCATTAGTATCATTAGCGCTTATTCACCTTTCTTACTCAACATTGCATTTAAACTTCAACAAACACATGATATAAGGATGACACAACAAATCAGTTAAATTGAAATGGGCATGAAACAACATAATTATGTAGTAGAAAACAAGTAAATTCCCCTTATACATACCTTTTTTGTCTTTGTCCATAAAGAAGTAAATTCCCCTTATACATACATTTTTTGTCTTTGCCCACAAAGAAGTAAATTCCCCTTATACATACCTTTTTTGTCTTTGCCCACAAAGAAGTATATTCGACAAATACATACCTCTTCACCTTTGCCCACTACAGTTGTGGACTCCACATCAACCCTACACCCACATTATGGGTTGTTAAGGTATTTCTTGATTTCTTCACCCATTGAATAAAAAAAAAAAGAAAAAAAAATCAAAATACACCCAAAAAAACAAAATACTAAACCACAAATTAGCATGGCCATGCTCATAAATTCAAGGATATAAGAGCCACAACAATTAAAAAAAACAACAATAGAAAAAAATATGACCAACAATTAAAACAAAATTAATAAGAAGAAAACATTAAAAAAAAACAACAAACAAGAGTATGCTCTACAACCCCAAACATGGCCAACCAAGGAAATCCTGCACATCAAAAAATAGATCAGCGTTAAATAGAGACAAGAAAATATTATGAAAATATACTAAATACACATAAACTGTTGTGAGAAATATGAAATAGAAAAAATGCCTTATCAAAAATCTTAAATAGAGACCAAATATCTAATGAATAATCTTATGCACCAAAAGGAATATCTTATTCAAACACCAAAAATCATAAACCCTAAATAAGTAAAGAGGGAAAAGGACTATAGTGTTTGTAGTGGGAAGATTTTGTTGCAGATTATGAATGTATTTTGCACCAAAAGAAAACTTACCTCCATGTTTGTATCTGCACTCCACTATAATGTCTCTCTTAATGAAGAAATTTAAGTAGAGTTTCATTAGTGATCCTCCACATTCTTTCACCTATATTACATTGCACTCATAATTAAACAAATGAACAATAATGTAAAATGCTTCTAATTTAAGAAAACACATGTATGTGACCATAGATACACCACAACATTCACCTTTACCCAATACATCTATGAAATCTTTGACCATTAGTGTTGAAAATAGCAAGAAATGATAAAAATAGAATCCATAATATTTCAATTTTAATTTGTCCTTGAATTAAAATTGTGAATTAAAATCGAATTTAGTCTCACCAGCTGCGTGGAAATAATTAATTAATTCATTAAGGATTAATTAGTTGGAGAAATTAAAATGGCTAATTACTTTTATTAGTGTTAATGAAGAGTACTCTTTGGAATTTCGAGGAGAGAACTGGTAGGAGCAGGTCACGGGTTTTCAGATCTAGGGTTTGAAGCTGGACAGAAACAGGGTCAGGATTGCAAAACTGTTCAGGAGGGGACAGATCCTGACCCGACAAATGCTAATCGAGGGGTCCATAGGGACCCCCACATACAAACAAATAATCATGAATAAACAGCCGACTCAGAAGGGGGTGCAGATAGTAGGGCTTGATAGGTCAAAGCCAGAGGAAGGGACCAGCAAGAGCAGAAATGAAAACAGGGAAAAGGCAGAGCAGTCTGCCAATACGCTGAAAGGGAAAGAGAATACCCGCAGGTCAACGGTAATAGCAAGGCAAAGGAGGCACAAGCAAACCCCGCACAGAAGAATAACCAAGAAGAGGAGCAGGAAAACCCTGAGTATACAACTACGGAGGAAGAAAATGAGGCAGAGAAAAATACGCAAGAGAATCTCACTGATAAACCCACTCAGGGTCCATGCAACCCAAGAGTGGCAGAAGTCCTAAGAGTGGTACTAACGGACCCCGAAATACAAGCCTACAGAGACCACATGACTGAGCATGCAGTGATCTGTAGATTTATGGGACTGTGGCCAACAAAAAGAGCGTTATGTCAATGGATAAAACAACATTGGAAACCCAAAGGAGATGTCAGTTTGCACCTGGGAGCAAAAGGTTTCTTCACAGTTGTGTTCTCCAATCTGGAAGATTTGTACAGAGTCTTTGATGGAGGCCCCTACTTCTTCGCTTCAGCGGGCCTCTACTTGAAACCAAGGAAACCTAATTTTGTACCAGAGAAGGAAACTTTCAAGAAGGTCCCAGTCTGGATCCGCCTCTTTGCGCTCCCAATAGACTAGTGGGGTTTGGCCGCTCTTAAACAAATAGGTGACAAGTTAGGGACATTCATCAAAGCTTCAGAGGCCACATTACAGAGAAGATACACTTCATGCGCTCGGATCTGTGTGGAGATGGACGTTTCAGCAGCATTGCATGAAGGTCTGTGGCTGGAATACAGAGATGAGGACTACTTTCAAGCTATTGACTATGAGCAAATTCCGTTTCGTTGCAGAAAGTGCCATGAACATGGACACTTAATTAGGGAATGTCCTTTAAACAAAACAACGGAAACACATACGGAGGAACAGGAAGGAAAGTTTAAAGATACTTTCACTCGACCGAGAGCAAGACAGAGAGCAAACAGGAGGCGACCAAACAAAACAAGCAAAACACAAGCTAACACAAGTAACGCTTTTGAAGTACTGGAAACTGAAAAGGATTTAGAGCACCAGAATAAGGAGAACAAGAACAGTGGATCAAACAAAGCAACAACTGAAGCAGCAACCAAAGGTGCGGAAGAGGACAATCCAAACAGTACAAAAAAAAATCAAGAAGGCACAGAAGGAGCAGATGAGGACTCAGAAATGGTCACAAGTGATATCGGTAGTGAGGAAATGGAACTCCAGGAGATTCTAGGGTTGGAAGGAGTCAATCTACCAGACATGGTGGAAGATTGGAGAAAAAAGGGGTGGAAAACATTTCGGAGGAGGAAATCCAGAAAATCAATGCAATATTCATAGCTAAGCAAAAGGCCGAAATGGAAATGCATCACAGAAAACTAGGCGTAGCAAAAGGAAAAGGACCTAGAACAAAGAGTGTACTTCAAACAACCTCTGGCTCCACTCAGAAGAAGAAAAGAGGACGCAGAACAAACAGTGAAGTACTTCAGGAAATGGGATATATGCTCATAAACTCTGGTAAGATGAAAGCTCTTGATGCCTTCTCTTTTGGTTCTTAAATCTTAATGTACTAAAATGAAAGTCATCTCTTGGAATGTTAGAGGGCTCAACGGCCAAACAAAACAAAGATTGTTAAAAATGAAAGTCCAAAAGGAGAAGCGGACATTATTTTTGTGCAAGAAACTAAATGTGCAAATAACATTATTCAAAATGTAAACAGGAAGTTAGGTAAAAGAATGGAACATATGGATATAGACAGTCATGGGTGGGAGGGAGGTTTAGTAACATGGTGGAATCCTCATGTTATCAAAATCCTATCCTCGGAGGCATCCAGACACTTTTTAGCCTTAGAATTTCAAATAATAGGCAACTCAGACATTTACTTATGCATTAATGTCTACAAGCCTCGAAAGTTAGAAGAGAAACTCAACTTACTAAGTTCGCTAATGAATCTGAAGCTTAGGTATCCTAGAGCGAAGGTTATCCTAGAGCGAAGGTTATCATAGGAGGGGACTTTAATATGATAACCTCGCTTTCGGAAAAAAAATGGAGGAATCAGGAGGCTAAACAAGGATTCTGAAGCTTTTGTAGAGTTCATAATGTTAGCAAAATTAGTCGATATTCAGCCCAGGAGTGGGGCTTACACTTGGAACAACAGAAGGGGAGGGGAAAGGCAAATTGCCTCCCGTCTTGACAGATTCTTGTTTCTGAAAGTCTGTTGCTGGAGGGTGTAATAGTAGACTCTGATATTCTTCCATGTGGAGGATCAGATCACTGGCCTATATCACTATCGGCTATGATACAAGGCACGCCTAGAAACAAACCCTTCAAGTTTGAGAAATTTTGGCGGAACACCCGGACTTCATCGAGCTTCTAGAAAAATGGTGACAAGAACCAGTGGAAATTAGAGGCACTAAAATGTACAAACTCCAGGGCAAATTAAAACACATTAAGAATAAAATCAAAAAATGGAACATAAAAGTCTTTGGAAACATATTTAAGGAGAAACCAAGATAGAAGAGCAACTAGAGAAGATACACAACGATTGGATTCAGGGAAACAGTATTCCAGATACAGCGGATCAAGAAAAACTTTTAATGCAACAATGGCAAGATAGGTGCCAACAGGAAGAAATACTGTGGAGACAAAAATCTAGGATACAATGGCTCAAGGAAGGAGAACAGAATACCAAGTTTTTTCACAGATCGGCACTGCATTATAGAGGGGTTAACAAGATCCTTAGTCTCAAAAATGAACAAGGGGATCGCATTGAGAATCATCAAGGAATTTCTACCTTGCTCACGGAGCATTTCAACAACATCGCTCAGGAACCAGAGATAGACAGAACTGAAGCCATTGAGAACCTCATCAAATCAATTCCCAAATCTATTTCTAATGAGCAAAACCTAGCGTTAACCAGAGAAATCTCATTAGAAGAAGTGGAGGAAGCGGTAAAGGACATGCCCAATGACAAAGCGCCTGGCCCTGATGGCTTCACCATCAATTTTTACAAGGCTTGCTGGGAGATTGTTAAAATGGAAGTTTGGGAGGTGGTGGAGGACTCTCGGCGTTCGGCCTCGATTCTAAAATCTCTAAACTCTACTTTCCTAGCTCTAATCCCCAAAGAAGAGGAAGCCACTACCCCTGCTAAATTTCGTCCCATTGCTCTATGTGACGTCCTGTACAAGATCATCTCTAAGGTCATAACAAATAGATTGACACCCATTCTTCCAGGCCTCATCTTAGAAGAACAATCTGGCTATGTTGAAGGGAGACAAATCTTGGACAACATCTTGTTGGCACAGGAGATGGTTCACACTCTGCAATCTAGGAAAGTGGCAGGCATGATGATGCAACTTGACCTGTCGAAGGCTTATGACAAAGTAAACTGGAATTACCTAGAAGCTATCCTGACAGCCTTCGGGTTTGCAAATCAATGGATCAAATGGATTCTAGCCCTAATCAAATCGACCAGATTTTCCATACTGGTCAATGGAGCCCCTGCCAACCAATTTACTCCCTCTCGAGGGCTTAGACAAGGAGACCCCCTGTCCCCTTTCATTTTTGTGATTTTAATGGAAGGTTTAAGTAGGCTCATTCGGAAAGCTAAGGAGGAAGGCAAGATCACGAGACTGCAACCCCTACCCTCTATTCCAGCCACTACGCATCAACAGTTTGTTGATGATACTATGCTGCATGGATCTCCAACTGTAAAAGAAGCTCAAGGTTATAAAAGAATCCTAAACCTATTCAGCGAGGCCTCAGGGATGGATATAAACCTTTCCAAATCAACTATTTTCTTTTTTAATACAAATGTCGCGGTTCAGAGGAATCTCTCGCGCATTCTAAGCTTCCGAAGAGGCAATCTGCCTTCAAGGTACCTAGGAGCTCCTCTAACAGATAAACCGTGGCAAAAATCTCATTGGGAAAAGCTCCTAGATAACCTAAAGAAAAGATGCCAGCACTGGACTCACGGGGCCCTCAATTTTGCTAGAAGGCTAGTGCTTACCAAAACGGTTCTACAAGCTATCCCGCAATATATGCTTTCCATCATCCCGGCACCCCAAGGAGTCCTTCAACAAATTAGAGCGATTCAGAGAACATTCTTATGGACAGGAAATGCAGAGAAAAAGAAGTGGTCTCTAGTTGCATGGAATAAATTATGCAAACCCAAGCACTTAGGCGGGCTAAACCTTCTAGATCCCTTCACTATCAACAAATCTTGTGGAGCCAAACTATGGTGGAAATGGATGAAAGAACCTAATTTACCGTGGGCTCGACACTGGAAGGAAAAATATGCTCCATCGCGAAGTATCCAGGAATTAATCAGAATGCAAGAGAGTCCAGAGGGCTCCCAATTTGGAATCTAGCAAGGAATAATAGGGATATTATTCAGGAGAATAGCTTCTGGGAAATTCGCAATGGCGAAACGGCCTTCTTTTGGGAGGATGCTTGGCAACAACTTCCCAAATTGGAGGAGCTGGGCAAGAAGTGAAATAGAGAACATAGGGGAAGGGAATATTAATGCCAGCAACCTGAACAATATGTTAGATAAAAGGAAAATTAGGAAGGCAGAGGACAGCGATAAGCTAAGATGGGGAAAACAAGGAGGGGGTAATTTCACACTCAAAGAGGCTCGAATATGCATCGAAGAGGCAGAACAGTGGGAAAAGGTAGCTTGGAGCAGTAAGGTTTGGGATTCCCAAAGCTGGCTGAAAATTAGAACCTTCCTCTGGCTGCTAATGCAAAGGAAGACGCTAACGTGGGAAAATCTCCGGAAGAAAGGTTTCAACGGCCCTTCAAAATGCCCGCTCTGCAACAGGGAAGAGAAGACCATGAACCATCTCTTCAACACTTGCGACTCAGCAGACACTCTGTGGAATTGGGTCGAAAACGTCATGCAGCAAATGGACAGAACTAGAGATTCTATCCAGGAGACCATCGAGAAATGGAGAGGTAATTTCTTGGGCAACCAGAGAGTAAACACAATTTGGAAGATAATACCAGGGTTCATCACCTGGACTTTATGGAAAGAAAGAAATAGAAGGGTATTTCGTGACGAAACTAGAAATATCACCCATTCTTTCGAGACTATCAAGCAAAACATAAAACAACTGGTTATGGTAAAATGCAAAACAGATCAAAACGATAAAGCTACGGGCAGTGACTTACGAATTCTGAAAACCTTTGATCTGGACAGAGAAGCTGAAAGTGTGGCGGTAAGTCATCAACAGGAGCTCAGAACCACTCCAAGCATCTAGAAGTGACCTCCACCCAGCTTCCTCAAGCTGAACTTCGATGGAGCTTCGAGAGGCAACCCCG
>APFE030796987.1:15401-34692 GCA_000404065.3 Pinus taeda | reverse complement strand
CAAGGGGCTTCTTTTCTCTATGTATTTCCTTAATTTCGGAAAATAATAAATTTGTACTCAATGAATCCCTAGGCTACCATTTTTCCATATATTTTTTATGATCCTAGATGAATCACTTCTTGGGAATTTCAATTTTTAAGAGTTGAAAATCATCCAAAGAAGACTCTAACATGCTCCTTTTCCATAAATAATTTGTCAAGTCTAGCGAGAGTAATAAACTTACCAAATACAAATTTGTCCTTCATTCTACATGAGTTGTGAGGAGAAACACCTAAATATATAAAAAAATGTCAACCCACTGATTATATGTATATATAATAAATCAACCCAATGAAATAGCAAGATGTTGGTGATTTTCATGGACCAACTCCTTCTCTGGATCTCTTCTTACCTCCTACAAAAATTGTTATTGGGAGAGTGGTCGGTGATAAATCTTGAGTTGGCGACCATTTATTACGAAAGAGGTGTGATTTCCATCAATATTTTTAATGCAGAATGAGCCATTTTTAGAAACCTCATCCACCTCATAGGCACCTAACCAACTAGTGGAGAATTTACCTCTGAACTATTTGAACTTACTATCACAAAGCAAGGCCCTATCTCCTGGATGAAAAATCTTCTTTTATTAAAATTTTCATGCAAACAAGATCTTTGATCTTGCACCAACATGGTTCAATGGAATGCATCCTGTCTAATCTCGTCAAGATCATTCAACTGCATTAACCTTTGTTCTTGGGCTTAATTAAGAGTCATCATGAGTTGAGTGGTAGTTGAATATGTTTTCACTTGGAACCTAATAGGCAGTGACACCTACTTACCATAAACTAGCTCATATGAGGTGTGCCCTCTCAGATTCCCCCAAATTATGCGATAAGACCATAATGACTCCAACAACTTGTCAACCCAATCCTTGTGATTTAACTGAATGGTCTTAGTTAAGATGGATTCTAATGCTTTGTTTGCACATTCCTCCTACCCATCGGCTTGGGGGTGGTAAGGAGTATATTTTCGATGTATGATTCGATATTGTTCAGTGAGGGCCTTGACTAACTTCAATGTGAACTTCGTACCCTGGTTAATAAAAAACTCACGGGGTAATCCAAATCTAGTGAAAATGTCTTCAAAGAGGAATTCCACTACTGCCTTTTCGGTTGCCACATACAAAGCCTTCACTTCAACCCACTTCGTATCATATTCGGTGTAAACTAAAATATACCTTTTCTTCTTTGACATGGGGGAGATATGACCCAAGAAATCTAATGCCCACTTCACGAATGGTTTTATTGATATATGTATAAAGGGGCATCTAATTCAAAGGAACTCACCTTGCAATCCTCTGACAAGTGTCAAAACTGAATACAAACATTTTGACATATTTGAAAAGTGAGGGCTAATAATACCTAGTATGAAGGAATTTGTATGTGGCCCTTTTGTCTGCAAAGTACCCCCCACATGGCTCACTATGGCAAGCGCCCAACACATCAAATATCTCATTTTCTCACAGACATCTTCTCATCATCAAGTCGGGTTTGGTGTAGAATAAGTCTTCGTTGATCTAGGAGTAGTTGGCACTACGACATATAATGTTATGTTTCTCCCTGGTAGATAGATTCTGAGGCAACTTCCCTGACATGAGGTAGTTGTCAACATATGCAAACCAGGGAGTAATGGTAGATATGGAAAACAATTATTCATCTAAAACTGGTACGTTGTTTGGTACATTTTCTTGCATGAAATTCATTGGAGACAAGAAGTCAACTGCAAAATTATCTCACCTAGGCCTATCAATAATAGTTATATTAAATTCTTACAAAAGTAGGAACCATTTAGTAATCCTGTCGTTAGTGATAGGTTTTTTGATCAAGAATCTAATGGCATAATCATTAGTATCGACAAAAGTCTCATAAGTAGTTATGTAATGTCTAAATTTGCTAATGGCATGAACAACTGCAAACAATTCCTTTTCAGTAATAGCTTAGTTCAGCAAGGGGAATAATCTTTCTAACAAAGTAAATGGCATGAGGAGAATGATTTTCCCTTTTTCCTAAAAATTCTCCAAGTGCGGTATCAGAAGCATCCTTACAAATGTGGAATGGTAAGGACCAATTTGGTCCCTTAAATAATTGAATGGTGGATAGTGTGTCCCTTCATACCTGAAAATCATGCTGAAAATTATCATTCCAAACAAAATCAACGTCCTTAGTTAATAATTTGAATAAATGGGTTTTAATTCTTGTAAAAGTTTTAATAAATCGAGGATAGTAACCCACATGTCCCAAAAATCTACTTACCTATATTTGTGTACTGGGAATTGAAATATGTGAGATTACCTCAATATTGGTTGGATCAACTTTGATTCCTTCAAATGAAACATGATGGCTGAAGACTATCCCCTTAGTTTGCATTATTTTACATTTACTACTGCCAAGGGCTAGGTTGGCTTCTTGACATCTAATCAACAATTTTTCTAGATTTACTAGAGCTTGGTAAAAATCATCTCCATATATTGTGAGGTCATACATATAGACTTCTACATAGTCATGGATCAAGTCAGAAAAGATGGCTAGGACACCGCGCTGAAAGGTGGCTGGGATGTTGAAAAGGGGAAAATGTAGAACTAGATAAGCATAAGTACCCCAAGGGAAAATGAAAGTGATATTCTCTTGGTCTTCCTCAGCTATTTGAATCTAGTTATACCCTCTGTACGCATCTAGAAAAGAAAAATACTTTTTACCAGAAACTGTGTAAAGTACCTGATCAATAAATGACAGTGGAAAATATTCTTGTAGGGTTGCTTTGTTTAAATCTCTGTAATCAATGCATATGCGACACTTACTGTTCTTCTCTGGAACTACCACCAAAAGTGACACGCATCTGCTATCTAAAATAGGATAGGTAAAAAGTGCAACCAATAACTGTTGCAACTCATCTACTACAACTTATTTCAAGGATGGGTTCATGCATCTCTGTGGCTACCAGACTGGTCTCATCTCCTTATTGGTGTAGATGTAGTGAATGCATGTATTTGGGTGTATTCCTTTCATGTCCAAATTTTCCTAGGCAAAAGCTCCTGATTTTTCTTGAACCATCCTCAACAATTTTTTCTTTTTCTTCTTCATTTAGCTCATTGCCTATATACAAAACTTTTCCTTCACTTATTTCAATTGGTTCCATCGTGAGCTAATTTTTGTCCTCTATTGATGTGAATGAGGTAAATATAGCTAGATGACAAGCTTCCTGAAAGTCATTACTAAAAACATGATGATAACCAGTAAAATAAATCAAATAATCAATATAAGAATGACTATATAACAATTGCTGCAAAATATGATCTTCCGATTGTTCTTGGAGACCTCTAGATTGTTCTAATGATAATAAAGGAAACATACAATCCTCTTCTCCATAAGGATTCTCTAGCCGAAACACTAATTCAGTAGCAGTTTGATGAGGGGAGAAATTGACAAGGTTTGATCATATGAACCATTTGAAATGGCCATTTCTCCATTTGGGAACCCTATCACAACATCCGTAGTAGCTAACCAAGGGCATCCTAGGACTATAGGGCATCGTGTTTTTTTAGGAGAAATGAAAATGAAATTGATGGGACATTTCTAGGAAGCCATGGTGACTACTATATCTTCTAGATTTCCCATAGGTTTAATAATGGATTTATCTACTAATTCTGAAATAATAGGTGTAGGTTTCATCCCTTGCAATTATAAAGATGTCATGGCTTCAAAATCCATAGCGTTAATTGTTGCTCCTCAGTCTACAAGGGTGCCTGGAAGAAGTACTCCATTTGTTTTGATGGTCACTATGGGATTTCCCGGGTCAATATATTTTAATGGTAAATCTGAGGTAATTATGGACATTTCAGTGATGAATTTTACATTTTGGTTCTTGTGTCCTTTCCTTGGTCGCCTCTTAATAGAGAGGTCTTTAATGATTTTAGTTAAGATTGGAATGTCCCTGATGGCTTGTAATAGAGGAATTTTAATACCAACATTCCTTAATTCTGATTCTAACTCATATTTGATTGGGATCTATTCCTTCTTAGCAAGTAGTCTTTTTGGGTAAGGAGGTTCATTTGGTTCTACCTTTTTTTTTCTCGTTGAGTGTGATTTTCAATTTGTTCTTGAGGATCCTCTTTCTAAATAATGAAAGCTAATTTTTCCTTATTGATTGTTTTCATAGATCATAGTTGAATCTCATTTATTGGGACAACAATGATCATATAGGTAGGAAAAGGTTATAATTCCATATTTTCTATAGGATGAGGCTATTTACTATGGTTGGGATTAGCTATGGGTTATGCAAGCAACAAAGTAGGAGGAGGCAGGTTCAATGATGGTGGTTCCTGCAAGGATGATTGGTTTGACGACACGGGTAAAATATGGTGGAAAGGAGGAAGAGGGACCGAGCATTGTTGATAATGATTTTTGTACCCCTGCTTATAAGGTTCAATGTTTAGATAGTAGAACATACTAGGAATGTTTGAGTATGGAGGATAAGATTGGTTTCGGGGCTGAAAAGTGTTTCCATAACTATTTCCCCTCCAATACTAATTCCAAGGAGTGTTTAGTGATTAGGGATTGAACAAAGGAGGAGAATATGGTGGGAAGCTCCAATGTTGATTCTGATCATAGGCTTGAAAACTAGGACCTTGAAACATGCTTTGATTTGCGCTCCTCCAAGAGGTGGAAAGTTCTCGGTTGAATGTTCTAAAGAAAAAATCCCACAAACCTCAAAAACATTAATGGGACACTCCCTCTCAGCATGCTTATTTATGCATTTAGGATGAAAGATTGCCATGGAAACCCTCTCATCTTCTTGTTTCTTTCTAAGTTTTATTGTGTCATGTTGGTTACCAATAATGTTTAGGATATCCATTTCGAATTTTTCCAATAACTTTCCTAATTCGACTCTAGTGACATCAATTGGTACATATTTCTGATTTCTTGGCACCTAATCTCAGGATTTGTCATGGAGCTTCTTTCCTACTTCATATCATCCCAAGAGTAGATGGTGTGTTCACCTAGGCTCATAAACCATCTAAGGGTTGCATCTTTCAGGGTGGATGGTAATAGCGTGAGCTTATGTGCATCCTCATAATAATTATAACTTGTACATAAAATTTAAAATTCAAATAAGAAGGCATCTGGGTCTTCGAAGGACTTACCGTAGAAGAGTGGAAGAGATTCCATTGGTATTTTTTAATAGTGATATTAATGGTTACATTGAGAATAGGAAACCTAAAAGTAGTTTGTACTTCTCCTTCTTCTTCTTCTGGTCCTCCCCTCCATCCTTTATGGTTCCCTCTTAATAGGTTGTGATGTGGGCCTTCTCCTTCCCTTTGTCATTCCTCATTGTTTCTTCCAAATATGTTACAACATTGACCTTCTCCTCCCCCCCGACATTCCTCATTGTTTATGTTCTCTCCTTCCTAGTTGGCCATGTCTACTATAGGTTCTTGAAGAGGTCTTCTCATCATTACTTGGTCAATAAGAGGTAGTGAAGGATGTTCCTTGACATTAATTCATTCTAGATCTGTGACTAGTTCTTCTAATGCAATTCCTTTACTCCCAAAAATAATGTGTTCAACTCTTTCCTTGTCTTGATTCATGATCTCCCTCTCCAAAGCCACATTGTTGTCAACACCTCCTTCTTGTTGCTTTATTCCTACATGCTGATTAGTATGATTAGTGATTGGTGTGGTTACTGGACCCAACTTTTTAGGAAACTTTGAACTATCAATTAATATGCCTTGACTATCCCTAGACCTACTTCTACTTCTACGGATAAAGAAAAGGAAATGAAAGTTCAAATATAAGTAAAAATAATCAGACTTTGGAGCAACCACACAATAGTGGATGTGTGGCTCTTCACTCATATCTTTCCGTACTCTCTCTGTCGTCTAACTACCTGCAATACCCTTGAAACTCTATAATAACAATCTTACCTGAACCAAAATAGAACTCCCTGACAATGACACCAAAATGTTTAGAGTTGTAATTAGCGATTAAACCTCCCAATATTTAATTTTCAACCAAGAGTCCTAAGCACGAGTTGTACTAATGGTTCTGTTTGTCACCAAATTTTTCGGAAGAAGACCCACAGGAAATAGTATCTCCATGCTAGTTTTCATTACTTCCCAGCTCAAGAATTTGGGGTTCTCATCACTCTGGCTACTTGCGCTCTTAGAATCTCTAATGATTTCCACCTCGATCACGAGAAATATCATCTTCTTGAAGTTTTTTGTAGTAATGGGTATAGTAGGCCCGAGAGACTCAAGAACTTTCACCAAGCCAACAAGATTCCTAGAGTAAAGCTTGCCTATGCTGATCCTATCACTAAGGTTCATCTCCCGTATATCGAGGGAAACACGGATAATATTGCCCATATTCTTAAAAATATGAAAGTCTCTTCCTCTTTCAAACCTCACCAAAACATTTAAAATTCCATTAGATCCATTAAAGACCCTATTGACCCTAAAGATACGAAAGGGGTCTACATCATTCCCTGCTCTTGTGGTACCCCTTACATTGGAGAGATATGTAGGTCTATTAAGCAGAGAGTCAGTGAACATGTGGCTAACATTAGACAAAGTCACTCCCGCACATCAACCCTTTCCGAGCATTATATGAAATCTACTCACCATGTTTGCATTGAAGATTGCAAAGCCATTGTGAGGGTTGATCATTTCAACCACAGGAAACTCAAAGAAGTGATTGAAATTGAAAGGAACGTCAATAACCTCAATAGGGATGATGGGTAGAAATTAAGTAAAAGCTAGATTCCATCTCTCTCCACTTGACCCTTCACTCCCGCTCCTTCCCCATTTCATTCCTTCTAGTTCTCCCTTCTCGCCTTCTAGTTTTTCGTCCTTTCCCCTTTCCATTATTGCTAGTTGTCCCTTCTTCCCTTTTGGTTTCCCCCCCTAGATCTTTCCTTAATTTTATTTTATTTGTTCATTTTGTTGTTGAAGTATGCCTGTGTTCTAATATTATCTTTCTCCTTCCTCTTTTTTTTTGTGATTAGCTTTCCTCCTTGCTATTAGAGTTCTTACTTCATATATATATTAAAATACTAGATTAAAAATATTATATCTGATTAACCAATTTATTCTATTATAAGTGAATTTAAATATCAAGATAAGGATTTTTAACATTATTAATCTCTATAATATCAATAATAATGGAAATAACATCAGTTCATCTTTAACCATCCTCTATTTTTATGAGATTAGTTTCCATTCTTCCATTCCTAGTCTTTTATTTTTTATTCTAAATTAAAGTATTATCATAGAAATTAATATAATGAATTATACTAAAATAGTGTATTTAATATTAATCTCTATAATAATATCATAACATTAGTACATTATTCTTTGTATTTAATATTAGAGTCCCCCTATAAGATTATAATAATAATTAATAATATTAAATTAAATACTATTCCATCAATAAAACATAGGGTCAGACCCTAACCCACTACACCTTTTAAACAAACTATTTATATATGACATTACTTTTAAACATTTAACTTATGATTTCTAAATAATATTAGTTTCCATTACTATTAGTCGAATCCTGACAAACTATTTGACTAATTATCTCTCGACATTACTACTACAATTATTAATATAAATTAGCTCTAAAAATTAATGTTTAATTCCAATATTCCACTTATAATACCAAAATTTAACATTTATTTATTACACAATAGTTACTTTGTAACTAAATTTAATTTTATGATTTAAAATATCGAAACTAAATATTTATTTACTACATTCTTGTTACCTAACAACTATTTCCCAACTACTATTTTCCAACACCAAACTCTGGGCAGTGATGCAGCCTTGCTATTTATTCCCTCAGATCTATTGATTTCTCACCTTGTCCTGAGGATGAACCACATTAGCTGGTTCGAAACGTCGATCAAATCCTAGTGATGTGATTAATCCGAAAGACTAATATCAACATTATGGATCACAAAAGTCTTAGATCTAACATCAATATATAATTTTCCTTGATAATGATCGTTAATTAGAGAATGATGAAAAACACTTATGAATTAAGAAAACTAGCACTCATCTCATTATGAGAAAGCATAAGAAATCTAAAGGAAATCAACTTAACTCAATTGCTATACACCCTGCTCACAAAATAGATGAAACAGATAGATCAATGACCTAAAACATAGCCTCTTTGAGGGGGAATCCTCCTTTACATTACACAAATGAAAAATTATTGGATGATACAGATGACAAGGCTTCCTTTCCATATATAGGAGTCTAAGTGGGCACAGTATAATTAGAGCATACATAACAATAATAATGTAAGGGCAGAACAATAACAATAAGGGGTACAATAAAAATAATAAAAGGGAATACACTAGTATTAAAGTGACCTAACTTGCCCCTTTCCTTCAAAAACGTGTTTTACTCAATGCTTGAGTATTTTTTGATGCTTTTGTATAATATTCTCATCCTCCCATGTAAAATTTTCAACGGGTAAGTTCTTCCACATGATGAGATACTCTAAAATTGATTGATTTTGCAGTTTTTGAGTTCTTCTTTTTGTGACTGCTTTAGGTTCCGATACGATTTTTCCTTCGTCTTAAAGCTCTAGAAATATTGTTTGAACAGAGAGCTTGTCACCTATAACCTTCTTTAAGCATGAAACATGGAAAACTGGGTGCACTCGGGAAGATGTAGGAAGTTCCAATTTGTATGCCATAGTACCAATCTCTTGCAACACCTTTTATGGGGCATAATAATTTTTTGATAATTTATTATCGTTCTTAGCTTCCTCGAGGGACATTTGTTTGTATGGTTGTAGCCGTAGAAATACCCAGTCACCTAAATCAAAAATTATTTCACTGTGATGTTGATATTCCTATTGTGTCATTATATTTTGCACCAAAGTGAGGTTCTCCTTTAAGAGTTGGAGAAATGTTTCTTGATTCTCAATTTGATATTCCACTACTTGAACCTTAGGGTTATCTCTAAAACATGATTTGATGGACAGTGGATGACATCGATGAAGCGCTATAAATGGGGTCATTTTTGCTGCAGTATTGAAGGAAGTGTTATACCACCATTCAGCGAGAGGCAACCATTTGACCCATTGTGTCTATTTATCATATCCAAAGCAACAAAGGTATCCTTCCAAAAAAAGAACATTATCTCAACCCGCCCATCAGAATCAAGATGATAAGATGAGCTATGAGCTAACTGAGTACTCATAAAATAAAATATTTTTGTGCAAAAATTTCGACTGAAAATAGGACCTATATCACTTACAAAAATCTTTGGGTTTCCACGTAGCTTTAGAATTGTTTCCACAAATGTAGTAGCAACTGTGATGGATTTAAATGGATGAGATAATGCAAAAAAGTGTCCATATTTGGTAGGTCTATAAACTACAACCATGATGACATAGACATTATGCATGTGGAAGCTTCGTCATCTATAACTGTCCAAGAAATATTGGGTTTTTAGTAAGAAGACTTAACTTGGAGAGCCATATGGTGAGGAATTCTCTTTTTGACATTCAAAATATCAAAAGTGAGCACTAAAGAATTTTTTGGTTCCATTACCCCAATTTCCGAAAGCAAGCACTTCTCTGAGTAGGACATGACTGGAGTACCTCCAATGCAAACATAGCACAAGGACTTTGAGCCAGATCTTCTATAATTGAGTAGTTCTGGGTTGCCCTAGAATTAGGGTTAATAGTCAAGCACTTTATGGAATCTTTCAGTATCCAAGGCATAGGCTCAATAGAGGGTCACTCAATATGAAGAGGGTCTATGGTTTCAGGAACAGATTTACCCTTAGATGTTTTCGTTTCACCATAATCACATGCTCGTGCCACAACGTCGACATGACAGTTCATCATATAAAAGTTTAAGGAATTTTCCCCTTCCTGGTTGCCCCCTGTGGAGGTACCAGCATTTAAGTTCACACTAGGAAATAATTGTTGGCCTTGGGGAAAAGGGTTGGTCAGAACAGCTTGGGAGCTAGAGGAATCTTGCTACACTAACAAGCATTGAGCATCTTGAATCTTGGGGTAGAGATGAGTCAAATGATGTCCATTGAATAACATGCATGTAAATTTAACCTTCTTTTTGGACTCCTTACTACCCTCACTAGCACCATTCCCGAGCTTGTTCGCATTACCCTTCCCTTCGTGGTTCTTCTTCTTACCTCGTCCCTTCTTCTTCCCGTCAAATTGTTGATGTCCTTTAGGGTTAGAAGTCTAGATGATGTTTGTGGAAGTAGGTTGGGAAGGTGTTGTGCTCTACAAACAACCCCCCCATTTCATATTACTTTTATTCATAAAACATTAAAATGTGAAATGGGTCCCTTTAAAATAAAGTTGATATCAATACTTTTACTTAACAAAAGGGTCGATAATCAAATGAGCGCTTTATAAAAACCCTTTTAAAACAATATGCATTTAAAAGAAATAAAGAAAATCTCGGTCATTTCGATAAAGCGATCGTAAGATCGCATATCGCAATGACATGAGGGGCATATAAAATGGCACAAGGACTTTCCGCTGATGCGATATCGCATTCGGCGATCGGCAATCGGCGATATCCAATGCACAACCAAAACCACCCCTTATCAATACCCCCGATTCGATGAGCTATCGGCGATCGGCCATCAGCGGGTTCCTATCGTTTAGGTCTCAATGCACATAAGCCTTTCGCCGATGCGATATCGAAATCGGTGATCGGCGATACTCGATGCACATTGTTAAGGCAGACTTGTTATAACCACCGATGCGATGTGATAAGGCACAGTTTTCAATAGAAAGCCGTTAAAGTGATTGGAAAACTCAATTTACTCATATTTAAGGCATAATCACTCCTGCTCAGCCGCCAATACGTCCATTGTATGCTTAAGGAGATCTCTCGACCAAATAACGATATAATGGGCATTTATAAGGTGGCAGGTTTTATACGGCCATTTAATGGATTCGTGTCTTGAGATCTTTCATAGATTATCTCCGCGCCTGTTTTAAAAGCTGAATATATTGTTGCGCATCTATTCATTTGTTATCAATTGCAAGTTTTATCGCTATCTCTCTGTGGTACGCGCAATTCCCTCTCTGTGTAGAATTCATTCAGAGACAAGAGTTCGGGCATAATGGGTAAGAAGTATAAGAAGACCGCGGGTGTCTCCAATCCACCAGTCGCAGGACAAGCCGCTGCAAACAGTAAGAAAGGCCTAATATCTGATACAACATGTGCAGGCCTCGCCAGAGTAACTTGGCAAGGCACTTACGACTTAATTAAGGCCAAGAAACCAAAGTAGACAGTAGCAGAGGCTACCGCGGATTCATTACGAAAGTGAGACTGCACTCTCAAGGATTTGGCTGATTCTTTCCTTCACAGGATAGAAGCCAGGGAGAAAATTCTCCCATATACAGACGTTGTGCGATGGGCGATTGAAGCAATCCCCATCATGGACAGAACTTTTAGCACAAGAGATGGGAGGATTTTCGGATCGTTCAAAGCAGAAGACCTGAGGCAAATGTAACATTTGCTCGAGCCAGAAAAGATATACAACAGCGCCTTCCTTGAGAAGTTTGCGAGCGAAAATGAGATTGAGTCCGAACCTATCAAGGATTGGAGGACAAATCCGAACAAACACAAGCACGAATCTTCCGGTAAGTACTCAGTCGATTCATTGGCTTCTCCTTACTGCTATGCGGGTATAATGATGTGTAGATTATGGGGTTTACACGACTCTACTATTTTTACCATTGAAATGGTTCCTCTTATGGAGGCGGCAGTGAACAACATAATTATGGATTGGGCTACTATCCTTTCGGATAAGCTAGCAATAGCTGTTCGTGACTTTAGGAATAAAACTATAGTCACTGAAAGGAAAATTCCCCCATTCTACTATAGTGCATATATCCTAGATACCTTATGTTTCAATTCCAAATTCCCTATTCTTGGTTGGAGGTCGACTGTACAGGACCCCTCGCCCATTCATATATATCACCGAAAGTTGTGGAAGTCATCCTATAAAAACCACTTGTATCAGATTTGTAATGGTTTCATGGTTCCCATTTATTATTCAATTTTTGATAAACCCATTTCAAGGATTTCCTACCTAGCCTCCTCTGATTTTCCAGCAGTGGCTAGTTGGTTTGGAGAAGAGAATTTTACCTATATCAGAGTGTTCGGCAGCTAGGACAATCCTCATGTCCTCCCCTTATATGTTCCTAATAAACTGGTAGCTAGAGAAATTGCATATCAGATTACAGCTGAGAGTACTACACAGACTCTCAAAAATGAAAAGTAAAGAGGTTGACCTACTTTTCCCTTCAGATGTGGCGTCTTTACCCTGCATGATCTCAAGCATGCGGAAAAAGAAGCCACAAAGATTCAATCTTTAGCTCTGGCTACAATCCTGAATAGAGCATTTGACCCAAAGCGAACTGCCTATGCCGCATTGGAACATGCCAAATTAGCAACGTTTGAACATCAAGAAGATATGTTCGATGACATGTTCTCTTCAAGTGAATCCATAGGTCAAGCCAAAGAACTCGCCAGGATGAGATACAATGATGAAGGGTTAACTTAGTTTAATAAACTTAGAGAGTAGAGGTTGCAAACTCTGCCTCTAGATTTATTAGCGCTAACCCCAGCGGAATCATCAAGCGAGTCTGGTCAGCAACAGACAAAGGAACCTCCTGCTACAACAAAAGATCATAATAGCGAGCAGGAGGAACAATAGAGGAAAGACGAAGAGGAAAAGCAGAAAAAGGAACAGGAACAACGGTTAAAGAAAGAGTAGGAGGATAAACAACAAAGAGAGCAGGAGGATAAACAACGAAAGGAACAGGAGGAGCAACAAAAGAAAAAACAGGAACAATTGTTGAAGGAGTCTCAAACTAAACAGACCTCCACCGATACCAATGTAGATACTACCACAGACCCCAAATTGCTCCAGGAATGGAAGTAGTTTGATTCTATCATCAGTGGAGGAAAAGGCTCAAAAAGTACAGACACTCCTAAGACCAGCGATATGCAAGATGACACTTCATCTCAGGTTCTAAGTGGAACCAGCGGCCCACCTAAATCTAAAGATATTGAGATAATTCCGAAAGATCCCAACAATCAAATCATTTTACAAGTAGAATATATTCCTCCATTGGATGTCTTCTACAGCCTGAGGCACAGAGCAGTGGTAAAGCGATCAAGGAAAAGATGAAGGCTTGATCAACCTTCTATCTTTCCAGAACAAATGGTCACAGGTAATGTAGTATGGAAGGAGAAACTAGATCCCTCCGATGATCTAACTAAATTGTCACAGTATGCTGGAGCTTATTCAGTAGCAACAATTGACAAAGCATCGGAGGTAAGCCTATTATTGAAGAACAAAGACCAAGAAATCTCCACATTATAGACAGAATTGGCCGAGATAAAGCAGAGGGTAATGCAAGCGGAGGAGCAGTTAGCAGCACAAAAACAACTAAATAATCAATTGGCTCAGCAATTGGAAGCAGAGAAGCAAAGGATTGACCAGGCTGCGATCTAGAAATAGAACGAATTAAGGGAGGCATTGGAAAAGTCGAAAGCAGCGAACGAGCAAATGGTGAAAACAAAGGATGAGAAAATCGCTCAAGTAACATCGCAACTAGAAAAGATAAAAGGAGATTCGCAGGTAACAGAGTTCAGGAAAGAAGCAACATTGATAAACAATGCACTAATATCGCAAATTAAACTCTTGTGTCAACAAATCGCTCAAGCGGAGCCACTCTGCGAATTAACTATATCCATAAATGAGCAGGTAGAGAAAGCTAGGGATGACTTGAATCAAGCCGATGAGGCTATTACTGCACATCTTGAATGGCAAGATTCGAATTCGGGAAAAGCATCCAATTTGCCCAGGATACTTGAGGTTCATAAAGATATACTTTTCATGGAATGGAACACTCAGGTGTTAAAGGCAGATAGAGAAGCTTCAAGATGTGGATCAACTTCTAGCAATTTAGTTGATCTAGTTAACAACACTCTCTACTTAGCAAATATGATTTCCCAGTGCACACCAGGAAAGATTACAACAACAAATGCACTGGAGCAAACATGTTATCCTGAGTTAGAAGGAAGAGGAAGATTAATCGTCGGGATTAATAGTTTAAACATGGAAACATATTGGCACTTCCTAGTTAAGCCTCATACACAAAGAGCCACCCTGAAATGTTTAACAAATGCCATCGAGTGTATGATCCCCGACATTCAAGATGCCACCTATGCTGCCCAGCTCAGTTCGCACCTCAACAAACCTCCGGAAATTGAGCTAATGCTTGCCATTAATCATCTCAGATTCAAAGGAAAGCAGCCGACCCAATGAATCATCCTCCAGCTCCCCAGATCGTGAGCCGAAATAGCAACAAAAGTTATTGATATCAGTTTAAGTAACATTTTCGTTTTATAGATATTTAGATTAGTATTGTATTTATAGACCCTCTCATGTTTTTAGAAAGGGTCGTAAAATTTTGTAATAGACTTAAGAGACTGAAGTTTTCACTACTGTGCTTCAGCCCTTATTCTTTTATGAAACTGGACCAGTTGTTCTTACTTTAATGAAGAAATTTCTTTATACAATTGTGCACTATTGTCGTTGATTGAAGAATGTTTATGCGTTAAGGGAAGAACTACACATAGCGATTGATATCTAGGAGTGGCAAGCAGCTCATATGGTATTTCTATCTGTGTCTGAAGTCATTCTGTGTATGTGAATTGTTATGTAATTATTCTTGCTATCGTTGATTGTATGCATGCGCTATAACAAAAAATCTTACTCATTCCACTATTGGGTGTTTAGTGATGTGCATTTACTTTTAAATCATGTATATGATAATGATATGAATGTATAAAGTGTGGTAATTTCGCTTCAATCGCTCTGCTTAACTATTTAAGCACAACAATCTTAAATAATTCAATATCTATGTCGTGAAGATACAATGATCTATATGCTTGTCTTTTAGACATAAAGCATCAAAAGCTACGCTTTAGAGCTCAATAGATTCCCGGGATAGTTTCATTTACTTATATTTCTGTCAATAGTTTTAGCCTTTCGCCTACCACTAGTGTTATCTATAAAGCAATAACTCATCCCATTTATCTATTTCTGGGAAACTGGTCCCATTACCCCCAGTCGGAGCCACTATCCCAAATGGAAAAGGAGTTGTACTAAGGTCCGGACTAGGTGGTTTCCCCAATGTTGTTGCAGAGATTTTCGAGGCATCAACATTTTTGGCGCTAGAAGGAGGGCCTGACTGTGAATGGCAAGCAAACCCAAATCTGCAAGCCATTCTAAGAGTAATTCTCCCTCCAATTCTCCTAGTTATTCTCGATCGCATGCTGGTTCTCCAACGCGCAATCAAGAACAACAGGAATCAACTACCACTGCTCATACCTATCATACTTCAGAACAATTGAGTCTTGAATCCCCTGAAGTCCAGTCTCTTATCCACAAACTTGAGACCTTCTCGATTTTGCCACAAAAATCTGAAGTATCACAAAGCAGTGCGACTTCGCAGTTCAATCTATCTCATCCACTTACCAGACTTCAAAGTGGAAAGCTTGGTATCGAACCCATTGAGTTCCCTTTACCCGAAAGGAAAAGGGCCAAGAAACATACTCAAGGGTCTGATAGTGGAGAAATTTCATCCACGTCATTCATTTCATCTCCCCATCTGCAAAGTCAACCACCCACTCCTCCATTACATATTGTTGTCCACCAGGGAACAGAAGCCTCAACATCTCAATCTGCTCACTCCTCAATATCATCTACTTCCCATACGTTTGGAATCCCAATAGTAGTGTCAACCACTGGCACTATTACAATGGTAGATCCATGGACCAGACCTGGTGCAGTCAATATGCCTGCACCATTGCATCCTTTACCAGATGCTCCTGAAAAATGGCTCCCCAAATTTAATCCAAATGATGGAACTCAGGCCGAAGAACACATTAATAATTTCATGTTGTCAGTTAACTTGAAAGGGGTAACACAAGAAGATGTTTTTGTTAGACTTTTCCCTTATAATTTGCAAGGATCAACAGGATCCTGGTATTTCTCTCTACCCTCTGGTTCCATTACCAGTTGGGATACATTCCAAGAATAGTTTCTTACTAAGTATGGAGATGATAGGTCTTTGGCAACTTTAATAAACGATCTCTCCAACCTAAGAATAGAGCATAGGGAACCAATTAAGGAATTTAATGCTCGCTTCAATAAACTCTTGAACAAAATCCCTACAGCTTCCAAACCAAGTGAACAAATTCGAAGTGAATGGTATATCACTTCCCTGCCCGCCAATATAGCCATTTTTGTAGATAGGGCTGGGAAACCTACCTTAGCAGAAAATATGAAAGAAGCACTTGACGTGGAAAAACGCATCAACTCCTTAGAAAAGAAAGATGCCTTGGAAGACAGAAAAGCTAAAAAAGTTTCTTTTAAAGAAGACTCCAAGAAGAAAAGCCCAAAAGATCCATATGACATGGAGGGACTGCAAAAGGTCCTGAAAACATTGTCCAAGGAAATGATTGACATAAAGAAACAGGTGGCCGAAACTTCAAACAAAAAACCTTTTAGGACTTATAAGAAAACTGAAACAAAGCCGCCTAATGTCATGTCTAATGGAGATTCAGACCAGGAGGAGGAAGAAGAAGAGACAACCCCACCAACTGACGATGAAGAGGAAGTAGCTGAGTGTCATGGAATGTGGGATTTCATACTCCCCAATTCTGACACTGATAATGAAGAAGAAGCCTTCCCAGTCACCACCAGAAGTAAAAGTACTTCTGAACCTGCCCAGGCGACTTCAAAGAAAAGGAGTGCAGGTGCTGCTACAACGAAGGAAAAAGTACCTCCAAAGAAATCACCTGCAGTAGTCCCTCAAAACCAGCCCTCAACTTCTAATTCCCCTTCAACATCCAAGATGTTAGTGGTATCCGATTCAATGGAATACAACATTGTTGATGACATGAAGAAGACCAAGGCAAACATAACTATGTTTGAGCTTAGTAAGCTAAAGCATCAGCAAAAATTACTTCTTAAAGAATTGAATGCTGTTCCTTCTACTCCGCTTCCTAGTTCAAAAGCTGCTAATGATTCAGGCCAATCCCCTCCAGGTATGGTTGAAGCTACAGATTCAGTCGTAATTGGGGACAGGTCAAGATCTCATACTCCACCATTTCTCTTGACTTATGAAATCTATAACATAAACCTGCACAACTGTTTAATTGACTCAGGGGCATCTTCTAACATAATGCCAGCTTCAGTTTGTTCCAAATTGAACATAGAGCCCTAGAAGTCTTCCATCCATATTGTTCAATTAGACAGAACTAAGGTACAAGTTGTTAGAGAAATTAATTCCGTAACTATCAGGTTGTCTGCTGATCCCAGAATAGTACAAAGGATTGACATTCTAATAGCCGATATACCTGAGTTTTACGGTTTGATTTTAAGTAGAGATTGGTCCGAAAAATTGCATGGGTACATTTCTACTGATTGGTCACACATGTGGCCTCCTTATAAAGGTAAGCCAAATCAAATAAATATAGACCGAGAAAAACATATGACCCATACAGTTACCGATTTTGAACAAGAAAACCACCCCGTAGCTTTCAACAACAACATTTTGGGTAATTATTCATCAGAGTCATTCTTTGGCAACTTTGTTGCCCAACCCTCCCCTTTCTCAGTTAATCATTTTACATCTCAGATTGAAATTTTTTCACAATCAGATAAGTCTAGATGTTTCAATGATGATGAGAAAACTGTAAATATGAATGTTAATACTCCTTTATTTTGGTCTTTGTATTTTGATGGCTCCAAGTCTAGTGAAGGCTCGGGAGTAGGATGCATCTTGGTTAGTCCACATGGGGAAAAGACAATGCTATCTTGCAGATTAGAATTTGAATGCACTAACAACAAAGCCGAATATGAAGCCCTAGTTCAGGGTTTATATAAAGCGATCGGCCTTAAAGTGCAATATCTAAAAGTATTCGGCGATTCTGAAATTATTGTGAAACAGGTTAGAAATGCAATTCATTGCCTTTCCAATAATCTTAAGCATTACCAATCGCTTGTGCAAGACCTTACCTCGCACTTCTTAGCATTTAACATTTCCTCCATTCTTCGGTCCCAGAATTCAGCTGCCGACCTACTAGCCTATGTAGCCTCCAGGCTCCTACCTTCAGAAGACAACAGCCCTGATAGATTTTCTGTAGAGTTGATCTTTAGGCCTTCAATTCCTGACAACATCACTAATTGGAGAGTATTTAATCATGACAATGATATTTTTCAATTTTTAACTTCTGAAAATTCTTATGACAACCAAATCATTGAAGAGGATGAGCATGACTCCCAAATAAAGGAAACACCTCAAGAAAATGCAATTCCTAAGCCTGTGGTAAAACTAGAAGATCTTTATGATATAAAAGACAGGTTTAAACCTATAACTAATACAAAGATTCAAAGCTCTACCCTAAGGTTTGAATTGGTAAATTTGGGTACTGAGCAAGCTCCTCATAATGTGAATTTAAGATTAGGACTTTCTGTAGAAGAAAAAGAAGCATTTGTTAAATTGTTAAGGAAGAATAAACACGTTTTTGCTTGGAAATATGATGACTTAAATACTTATGACACATCTATTATCCAGCATACTACTCCAATGCTTCCATATCAAAAACCCATTCAGCAGAAGTTAAGAAAAATACACCCAAATTTGGAAAGCCAGATTAAGTCGGAGCTTAAGAAACTCCTTAAAGCCAAGATTATCTTTCCAGTCCGACATTCCAACTGGGTTTCTAATATGGTGCCTGTTAGGAAAAAGAATGACGACATTCGAATTTGTATTGGTTTTAGGAATCTGAACAAAGCAAGCTTGAAGGACAATTTCCCATTGCCTACTATGGAGCAAATACTCCAATCAGTAGCAGGTTCTGAATTGATGTCCTTTCTAGATGATTTTTCAGGGTACAACAAAGTTTTGGTTCATCCTGATGACCAGCTTAAAACTACATTTAGAACAAAATGGGGGACATACGCATATCAAAAGATGCCTTTTGGACTTATAAATACAGGAGCGACTTTCCAAAGAGCTATGGATACAACTTTTAGGGGATTGATTAATCGAACAGTGGTTGTCTACCTAGATGATATAACTGTATTTTCTAAAGAGAGGTCTAATCATTTACATGACTTAAACCAGATCTTTCAAAGGTGTAAAAGGTATGGAATTTCTCTTAACCC
>APFE030796987.1:0-14599 GCA_000404065.3 Pinus taeda | reverse complement strand
GTGGGGATTAGTAGAAAAAGAAGCTTTTGATTTGATAAAGCAATCCATTATCAATGCCCCCTCCTTAATTACTCCAAACTTCTCCAACCCTTTCACATTGTATACTATCGTATCCGATTCTTCATACGCAGAAGTACTCACGCAACTAAATGATCACAATTTGGAGGCACCCATCTCATTTTTTAGCTCAAATCTTCAGGGTGACGAATTGAATTACTCCGATGTGGAAAAACAAGCCTTTGTTGTGTTTAAAGCAGTCAAACATTATAGACCCTTCCTTCTAAAAACCCACACAAAAGTAATAGT
This sequence comes from Pinus taeda, assembly GCA_000404065.3. Taxonomy (NCBI): domain Eukaryota; kingdom Viridiplantae; phylum Streptophyta; class Pinopsida; order Pinales; family Pinaceae; genus Pinus; species Pinus taeda. Next base: position 14,293 of record APFE030796987.1, on the reverse strand, counting down.
TCCTTTCCCAGCTATTAGGCAACTATTAATACAAAAAGAACTGGGTGAAAAAAGGGCAAATTGGGTCATGGCGCTTCAAGAATATGACTTAGAAATTAGGCCAGCAAAGATTGTTAGAGGCCAAGGTTTTTGCAGGATATTGGCATGAGCTTCCAACATTCCCGAATCAAGCGATACTGGTCCAGCTGAAGAAATCAATCAGATAAGTGTCACTGATTCTGAATCTCAATATGCAGATTTGGTATTTTATTTAAAAAATGGTTATGCTCCTCCACATTTATCTTACAAAAGCAAAAGGGCGATCAGGTTAAAAGCAAAAAGTTTTACAATTATTGACGATTTGCTTTTTAAGAAGAATTATGATTCTATTTTGCTAAGATGCCTTAAGAAACCTGAAGCCCAAAAGGTGTTGCAGGAGTTACATTATGGACCAGCAGGAGGACATTTGGAGCTGACACAACAGCTCACAAGATTATTCATGCTGGATACTATTGGCCAACCCTTTTTAGAGACACCCATGAGTATGTAAGGAAATGCCTCAATTGCCAAACTTCTAGTGGAAGACAACGAAAATCGGCTTTCCGTTTGCAACCAATCAACATTGAACAACCATTTGAGCAATGGGGATTGGATATCATTGGAGAAATTAATCCACCTTCTTCCAAGCAGCATAAGTATATTCTTACTGCTGCCGACTATTTCACTAAGTCGGTTGAGGCAATCCCTTTGAAGACAACAAATTCTGAAGCAATCATTGAATTCATAGACCAATTCATCATTACCAGGTTTGGTGTCCCAACTTCTCTTGTATTTGATAATGCTTCTTATTTCTCAGGCAATTCTGTGTTTGATTTTGCTATCAAGAGAGGATTTAAGTTAAAGTATTCTGCTAATTATTATGCTCAGGGTAATGGTTTGGCAGAGTCCACTAATAAGAATCTAATCAAAATTATCAAACGAACAATCGAACAAAATCATAGGAACTGGCACAAATCCTTAGTCTTTGCATTATGGGCTGATAGGGTAACACAAAAAGCTTCTATAGGAACCTCTCCGTTCAATATTGTGTATGGAAAGGAAGCAATACTACCTACAAATCTTGTTCTTCCTTCTTTAGCCCTAGTGCAGTTCATTGAAGAAGCTCCTTCCTCTTCTATTTAGCTCAGATATGATCAAATCTTAAAACTAGAAGAAGGGAGAGAAAAGGCCAAGGATGCCCATGCCAAACATCAACAAACCATCAAAGCAGCTTTCGGTTCAGTCTCATCATGTTCAAAACAATTCCAAGTTGGCGATTTAGTTCTGAAATGGGATAAAGCCCATGAGGACAAAGGCAAACACACCAAGTTCCAAAAGTTGTGGCTTGGACCATTTCAGATTTGTGAGAAAGTAGGCCATTCAACCTTTATATTGCAAAATTTAGCAGGTTTGAGGGATTCTCTCCCTGTAAATGGCCTCATCCTAAAAAAGTTCTTCAATTGAGAAGGTAACCCCTTCTCCTTTCATTTTCATAGGATTTTATAGTTTGTAGGACTTGTAGGAAATAAAGTTTAAAGGCATTTTCCATTGACCTTTCGCTATGTTTGAAAAGTTGTCTCACAGAAGTATCATGAGTAATTGCTTTCAAACAATAGAACTTTCAATCGAAAAGGATAATTTTTGGGAAATTAGGTATCATTGTATTCTGAAATCACAATTTAAGTTTGGTGAACTCCTCCTAAAGCATAAAAGTAATGTGAGTCATTTTCTGTTTTCAAATTGGTCTCAAAAGGTTATCAATAGCAAATATAGAAGTCAATTCAATATCAGCATCTTCAACTCTTAACCTGTCATCCATTAATTCTCAAGGAAGAAATTGTCCACCCCATTCATTAAAGATTATGATTTTTCAGAGTGTAATTCTAAAATATAAAGATATTAAAGATAAGAGGTCTTATTACAAGCCTGCTTACTACGTTCATAGGGAAATATCTTAACTGACATTACCAATACTGCATACCAAAACAGGGTAATGGCTTGAAATTTCAAGACAAGGAGTCTCATCACGAGCTAGATTGTTCAGTTAGACTACTACCAGTGAGTGGCATTGTCAATAGCTAGCCACCAAACCAGGGCAATGGCTTTTTATCCTATCAATAACAGAAAAAAGAAAGATGAACAAAATATGAAAGCATGTTTTGAATTCATTCTGATAATCATACTCTTAATTGGATGGGACAATGTACAATTACATGGTTAAAAGGTATCCCTGTCGAGACTATAAACGTTTGCTGGCAGCAGAGGCTCTACCTATGACAGGCGAGTTTACTATAAAGGTTGATTTGGAGAGATTTTTTTATTTTTATCATTATAAACCGATAAAGGCCCATTTGAGACTTAAAATGTACTTATTTCAAGTTAGAAAGAGGAGGGAGTTAGCAAAATTACTTTCATGATATTCAGAATGCATAAATATCTAGTTATATCAGAATTTTCCCCTTGTAGTTGAAATTCTATTTCAAAAAAGTTTAAGTATTTTTGATTTTTCAGAGATAACTGGTTCTTCCAGTGAATCGCCAATTGTTGTGCTCTACAAACAACCCCCCCATTTCATATTACTTTTATTCATAACACATTAAAATGTGAAATGGGTCCCTTTAAAATAAAGTTGATATCAATACTTTTACTTAACAAAAGGGCCGATAATCAAATGAGCACTTTATAAAAACCCTTTTAGAACAATATCCATTTAAAATAAATAAAGCAAATCTCGTTCATTGCGATAAAGGGATCGCAAGTTCGCATATCGCAATGACATGAGGGGCATATAAAATGGCACAAGGATTTTCCGCCGATGCGATATCGCATTCGGCGATCGGCGATTGGCGATATCCAATGCACAACCAAAAGCGCCCCTTATCAATACCCCCAATGCGATGAGCTATCGGCGATCGGCCATCAGCGGGTTCCTATCATTTAGGTCTAAATGCACATAAGCCTTTCGCTGATGCGATATCGCAATCGGTGATCAGCGATACTCGATGCACATTGTTAAGGCAGACTTGTTATAACCCCCGATGCGATGCGATAAGGCACGGTTTTCAATAGAAAGCCGTTAAAGTGATTGGAAATCTCAATTTACTCATATTTAAGGCATAATCACTCCCGCTCAGCCGCCAATACGTCCATTGCATGCTTAAGCAGATCTCTCGACCAAATAATGATATAATGGGCATTTATAAGGTCGCAGGTTTTATACGGCCATTTAATGGATTCATGTCTTAAAATCTTTCCATAAATTATCTCCGTGCCCTTTTTAAAAGCTGAATATATTGTTGCGCATCTATTCATTTGTTATCAATTGCAAGTTTTATCGCTATCTCTCTGTGTTACACGCAATTCCCACTCTGTGCAGAATTCATTCAGAGACAGGAGTTCGGGCATAATCGCTAAGAAGTCTAAAAAGACCGCGGGTGTCTCCAATCCACCAGTCGTAGGACAAGCCGTTGCAAACAGTAAGAAAGGCCTAATATCTAATACAACATATGCAGGCCTCGCCATAGTAACTTGGCAAGGCACCTACGACTTAATTGAGGCCGAGAAACTAAAGCAGACAGTAGCAGAGGCTACCGCAGATTCATTACGAAAGTCAGACTGCACTCTCAAGGATTTGGCTGATTCTTTCCTTCACAGGATAGTAGCCACGGAGCAAATTCTCCCATATACAGACGTTGTGTGATGGGTGATTGAACCAATCACCATCATGGACAGAACTTTTAGCACAAGAGATGGGAGGATTTTCGGATCGTTCAAAGCAGAAGACCTGAGGCAAATGTATCATTTGCCCAAGCCAGAAAAGATATACAACAGCGCCTTCCTGGAGAAGTTTGCGAGCGAAAATGAGATTGAGTCCAAACCTATCAAGGATTGGAGGCAAAATCTGAACAAACACAAGCACGAATCTTCCGGTAAGTACTCGGTCGATTCTTTGGCTTCTCCTTATTGCTATGCGGGTATAATGATGTGTAGATTATGGGGTTTACATGACTTTGCTATTTTTACCATTGAAATGGTTCCTCTTATGGAGGCAGCAGTGAACAACATAATTATGGATTGGGCTACTATCCTTTCGGATAAGCTAGCAATAGCTGTTCGTGACTTTAGGAATAAAACTATAGTCACTGAAAGGAAAATTCCCCCATTCTACTATAGTGAATATATCCTAGATACCTTATGTTTCAATTCCGAATTCCCTATTCTTGGTTGGAGGTGGAATGCACAGGACCCCTTGCCCATTCATATATATCACCGAAAGTTTTGGAAGTCATCCTATAAAAACCACTTGTATCAGATTTGTAATGGCTTCATGGTTCCCATTTATTATTCAATTTTTGATAAAACCATTTCAAGGATTTCCTACCTAGCCTCCTTTGATTTTCCAGCAGTGGCTAGTTGGTTTGGAGAAGAGAATTTTACCTATATCAGAGTGTTCGGCAGCCAAGCCAATCCTCATGTCCTCCCCTTATATGTTCCAGATAAACTGCTAGCTAGAGAAATTGCATATCAGATTACAGCTGAGAGTACTACACAGACTCTCAAAAAGGAAAAGAAAAGAGGCTGGCCTACTTTTCCCTTCAGATGTGGCGTCTTTACCCTGCATGATCTCAAGCATGCAGAAAAAGAAGACACAAAGATTCAATCTTTAGCTCTGGCTACAATCCCGAATAGAGCATTTGACCCAAAGCGAACTGCCTATGCCGCATTTGAACATGCCAAATTAGCAACGTTTGAACATCAAGAAGATATGTTCAGTGACATGTTCTCTTCAAGTGAATCCATAGGTCAAGCCAAAGAACTCGCCAAGATGAGATACAATGATGAAGGGTTAACTGAGTTTAATAAACTTAGAGAGTAGAGGTTGCAAACTCTGCCTCTAGATTTATTAGCGCTAACCCCAGCGGCATCATCAAGCGAGCCTGGTCAGCAACAGACAAAGGAACCTCCTGCTACAACAAAAGATCATAATAGCGAGCTGGAGGAACAACAAAGGAAAGACCAAGAGGAAAAGCAGAAAAAGGAACAGGAACAACGGTTAAAGAAAGAGCAGGAGGATAAACAGCGAAAGGAACAGGAGGAGCAACAGAAGAAAAAACAGGAACAATTGTTGAAGGAGTCTCAAACTAAACAGACCTCCACCGATACCAATTTTGATACTACCATAGACCCCAAATTGCTCGAGGAATGGAAGCAGTTTGATTCTATCATCAGTGGAGGAAAAGGCTCAAAAAGTACAGACACTCCTAAGACCAGCGATATGCAAGATGACACTTCATCTCAAGTTCTAAGTGGAACCAGCGGCCCACCTAAATCTAAAGATATTGAGATAATTCCGAAAGATCCCAGCGATCAAATCATTTTACAAGTAGAAGATATTCCTCCATTGGATGTCTTCTACAGCCCGAGGCACAGAGCAGTGGTAAAGCAATCGAGGAAAAGACGAAGGCTTGATCAACCTTCTATCTTTCCAGAACAAACGGTCACGGGTAATGTAGTATGGAAGGAGAAACTCGATCCCTCCGATGATCTAACTAAATTTTCACAGTATGCTAGAGCCTATTCGGTAGCAACAATTGACAAAGCATCGGAGGTAAGCCTCTTATTGAAGAACAAAGACCAAGAAATCTCCACATTACAGACAGAATTGGCCGAGATAAAGCAGAGGGTAATGCAAGCGGAGGAGCAGTTAGCGGCACAACAGCAACTAAATAATCAATTGGCTCAGCAATTGGAAGCAGAGAAGCAAAGGATTGACCAGGCTGCGATCCAGAAACAGAATGAATTAAGGGAGGCATTGGAAAAGTCGAAAGCAGCGAACAAGCAAATGGTGAAAACAAAGGATCAGAAAATCGCTCAAATAACATCGCAGCTAGAAAAGATAAAAGGAGATTCGCAGGTAACAGAGTTTAGGAAAGAAGAAACATTGATAAACAATGCGCTAATATCGCAAATTAAACTCTTGTGTCAACAAATCGCTCAAGCAGAGCCACTCTGCGAATTAACTACATCCATAAATGAGCAGGTAGAGTAATCTAGGGATGACTTGAATCAAGCCGATGAGGCTATTACTGCACATCTTGAATGGAAAGATTCGAATTCGAGAAAAGCATCCAATTTTCCCAGGATAATTTAGGTTCATAAAGATATGCTTTTCACGGAATGGCACACTCAGGTGTTAAAGGCAGAGAGAGCAGCTTCAAGATGTAGATCAACTTCTAGCAATTTAGTTGATCTAGTTAACAACACTCTCTACTTAGAAAATATGGTTTCCCAGTGCACACCAGGAAAGATTACAACAACAAATGCATTGGAGCAAACATGTTATCCTGAGTTAGAAGGCAAAGGAAGATTAATCGCTGGGATTAATAGTTTAAACATGGAAACATATTGGAACTTCCTAGTTAAGCCTCATACAAAAAGAGCCGCCCTGAAATGTTTAACAGATGCCATCGAGTGTATGATCCCCGACATTCAAGATGCCACCTATGTTGCCCATCTCAGTTCGCGCCTCAACAAACCTCCAGAAATTGAGCCAATGCTTGCCATTAATCAGCTCAGATTCAAAGGAAAGCGGCCGACCCAATGAATCATCCTCCAGCTCCCCAGATCGCCAGCCGAAATAGCAACAAAAGTTATTGATATCAGTTTAAGTAGCATTTCTATTTTATAAATATTTAGATTAGTATTGTATTTATAGACCCTCTCATGTTTTTAGAAAGGGTCGTAAAATTTTGTAATAGACTTAACAGACTGCAGTTTGCACTACTGTGCTTCAACCCTTATTCTTTTATGAAACTCGACCAATTGTTCTTACTTTAATGAAGAAATTTCTTTATACAATTGTGCACTATTGTTGTTGATTGAAGAATGCTTATGCGTTAAGGGAAGAACTACACATAGCGATTGATATCTGGGAGTGGCAAGCAGCTCATATGGTATTTCTATCTGTGTCTGAAGTCATTCTGTGTATGTGAATTGTTATGTAATTATTCTTGCTATCGTTGATTATATGCATGCGCTATAACAACAAATCTTATTCATTCCACTATTGGGTGTTTAGTGATGTGCGTTTACTTTTAAATCATGTATATGATAATGATATGAATGTATAAAGTGTGGCAATTTCACTTCAATCGCTCTGCTTAACTATTTAAGCACAACAATCTTAAATGATTCAATATCTATGTCGTGAAGATACAGTCATCTATATGCTTGTCTTTTAGACATAGAGCATCAAAAGCTATGCTTTAGAGCTCAATAGATTCCTGGGATAGTTTCATTTACTTATATTTCTGTCAATAGTTTTAGCCTTTCGCCTACCACTAGTGTTATCTATAAAATAATCACTCATCCCATTTATCTATTTCTGGGAAACTGGTCCCATTACCCCTAGTCGGAGCCACTATCCCAAACGGAAAAGGAGCTGTACTAAGGTCCGGACCGGGTGGTTTCCCCAATGTTGTTGCAAAGATTTTCGAGGCATCAACAAAAGGTGAAGGTGTAGACAATGCTACCTGGTTAGAAGAAGCAATTTTTAGAGACATCTCTTGCAATTGGTTCAAAAGGTTCATCGTATTTTCATCAATTGATCCAACTATACCATTAGCGTGAGGGATTGGCTTCAGTTGTGTTAAATCAACCTTGGATCTAGGAGTGTCAAGTAGGATTTTCTGAAAAGTCCCAGACTAAGAATATATGAGTTCTAATTGTTGGGCTCGAAAAATAGTCTGCTCTTCCGAATAAACACTGGAAAGAGAAACATCCTTTCATATATCAGGTTGTGGATATTTGAGGAACCATTCGAGATGAAACTATAGGGGAATCTCAGCTTCGACAAGCCTCTTTCTCCATGTCCATTCCTGGATATGATTCGAAATGTGAGTTGTCGTGTCTTGATGAAAATTGGCCAGAAGTTCAGTTCCGTCTTCATAGCAGACATGCAACTGAAAATGGTTCAAGAAAATATTAGCCAAAATCAATGCAAGAAGTAAAGGTTCCCCCTAGAAACTCTATATAATTTTTCGCCGCACTCTCGGTTAGGGTCCGATGAAATAACCACAACCTAATCGAATCATTGATCAGGTAGTTGGATGAGCACCATAAGTGGAACGAGATCACATGGTCCCCCAGGTCTTCACCATTCTTCCCTTTGAATTTTTGAATGACTGATGGAGTTCAGTTGGGACTGGAGGCCAAGCCGAATTGTACCTAATTGGATTATTTGTCAATTTAGTCAAGTATGGCATATTAAACATGGCCAGAAAGGAAGTCGTGGAGGACCTTGGGAATTCCATCTGGATTGGGTGGGGTTCAAATAGGTCTAAAAACAATGACTTGGATTTTGAAAGGCACCAGGTTGCCCAAAGTAACTCATATAACATACTGAACCAAAGGGTGATCCTTGTGGTCCAGCAAAATTTTAAGTTTGACCAACTCCTGCCGAAAATCCTTTGTAACTGGTGAAGTTACCCACCAACGAAGTATTAAAAGGAGATAATAGCCCTTGATAAGGGTTCCAAGCGTTAGCAAAGGGTGAAAAACTTTGAAATAAATTAACCGAGGAATACGACACATTACCTTGCTGAGCGAAAAATTGATTCCCATCTCCTATCCCATTAACCCTAGGGTTTGTCCAACTTTGAAAGGGGTTAATACCTTGACTTGTAAAAGGAAAAGGCATTGACCCTACTGTTAGATTGGAATGTGGTATATGACCACTTCCAAAAGGAAAACCTTGAAAATAAGTCGATCCACTCATCATGGATGTGGAGGTGGTTGATGGTATATTCAAAGGAACTGAAGGAATACTTTAAGAGGGGATCCCAAAAGGGAAAAATCCAAAACTGGACAGATTAAGCTGAGAACTTCCACTCATCAACAGAATGGAAGTAGACCCAAATATAGATGTGCTGGGAGTGTTAGAATGGATGGAAATAGTTCCTCCCCTTTGCACAGATATGGGAATCTGCATGCTTACAATAGTCATCGTGGATTCCAGCTTCCAATAGTGGTCGTCGAAGGGATAGATGTGTGTGGACCTCAGCTCGAAGGCCTATGAGTCATAGTTCCAACGTACAATAATATGTCTGGATGAGGAGGAGGGAGAGGATAATTTGGAGCCGCAACAGACTCTGAAAGCTCTTCTACTTCAATACTATTTTTCGACCGGAAAAGTACTTGAGAGAGAACTTGTGTGCTCCTCTTTAATGCTTTAGTAGTACTAGGTATATCTTATGAACTAATACCCCCAACTGGAGGATCAATCTTCGATGCACCTACTACCACTAGTTGGAAACCACTAGCAGAATCTCTCCTATGCCTTCTAGTAGAAGGCTCTAGACTCGTAGGTGAATTCCGATGAAGTCTCCGAGACCATCGAGATGGTCGGTTATCCACTTAGAATTATTTTTATAAAATCTACTTAAAGACTCAAAAAAATTAAAAGCTAGGCCAGCAAGGAGCACAAAACACTTACTCAAAATGTCCCTAAAGATATCAGTAATCAAAAAGCTTCGAAGTATTTCTTCTCTAGGTGATTAGGACTCGACACCAAAATATAAGAAAGTTAATAATAAGTGCCTTTCGAAAATATACAGGGGTAAATCAATGGAAACTTTGAAACGGGAACCCATACTTTTACCCGTTTTGTAGAGATAGCAAAAAATTGACTCAATTTCGAAAAGGGGTTATGCAGAACACACATGTGCCTTTTAAAGCTTAGTTTTTTGGCACTATAATTTTTTTTAGGTACATTGTGTTTTATGATGGTAGCGTTTCTTATGCTGATTTAAAAACGTGGTAATTCTGCACCAAACTCTTTTTTTAAAATGTTTTTTTTTTACTTTTTTTTTTTTTTTTTCTAATGTATGAAATGTAAATAATTATTTTGTAAACTTAATAATTTTTGAAGTGGTCTTTTTCTTCATATTTTCTTGTTTTTTATTTTAATTTTATTTGTTTTTGTAGTGAGGTTTTTGTTGTTTCGCATATTTAAAAAAGAAGGTTGATATTTTGACTTTTCAATATTCTACATATTTATACATTGGTAATTAATTTTTCAATCCACAAGAAATAATTGTTTATAAAAAACAATATTTTCTAACAATTGACATAAAAATAGACATTTTAAACATAAATATAATAAAAAAACTACATGTTTTGATAATTTTTTGCCACAATTGACATGCGAAAATCACAATTTTTATACGAAAATCCTAACTAAAAATAGTTAAATAATAGTTTTTTTTTAATGAATATCATATCAAAAAAATTATAATAATCATTTTTTTTTCAAAAAGTAATGGTTAACTTAAAAATTAATGCGAAAATCACATATTGCAAATATTCAACGCATAACAACCTCAATTGAGTGTATATTCTTCTCATAAAATGTCAAAGTCAAAACATTGCTAGTATAACTAATTAATAGTTACAAAAAATGAGCTTGATTTCCAAGCATAACTTAAATTTCGTCAACAATGTCACGTAATCCAAACTCTTCGTCCTCTAGAGTTTCGTCATTGTTTTCTTCCTCAATATTTTCTGCTTCCTTTTGCTCATTTTTGTCTTCTAATGGATCTTTCATGTCTGCCAATATCCCAATGTATATCTTTCCAAACATCACACGTAATGGTGGTTGAGGTTCTTTTGCCTTTTTTGCGACATGTGATTCACTAAAGTCCCCTTTATTCAACCCAATTTCTTGCATTGCATCTGGAAGAAATTGAAGATCATTAATTCTTTACTGAATGAAATTGCGTTGTAATGGATTTTTTTCAATTGCAATGCAATTTCTTCCTTTTTGAAGGCTGCATGCTAGTGTTGTACCTAGTTATCAAGAACAAAAGAAATAATGAAGTAAATTAGTACATGACATATTAATTTAAAAAATAACATATTGAAATTCAATTCTATATAATAAAACTTACCTGAGCTAGAAAATAAATCCAAAACCCAATCTCCTTCATTTGAACATATGTCTATAAGATAGTTAATCAATAATTGTGGTTTTTGATAAATGTTAACTATCTCTCATTTTGCTTCATTGTCTTCATATGTTAGTTTTATCGCAACAACATCATAACTCAGTATTTGGCTATGACTCTTTCTCGTCCACCCGATTAAAAATCATAGACATATGGCTATCATCTTTTGCCCAACTATCAATATGAATGAACTCACAATCATTTATAAATACTTGATCATCACGGTTAAGAAGATTTGACTTTTGCCTATAACATGAAATAGTAAAAGTTCAATCAACTTGTACATAAATGAATTTTTCAACATTAATCACATATACATTTTAAATGTCTTACCATGTAAGTTGCATCCTTGAATTTGCTTTCCCTTTGAAGCTTGACAATATCATTTCCAATTGTGTGTCTGAATGAAATGTCATAAATCTCCATAATAGTGATGACGTGAATTCTACAAATCCCGCAACCAGTTTACTAAAAGCTTGATAAGTATAAGGGTCACTATCATAGTGAATATTTGGAACATTGAAACCATGGGGAATATCTGCAATAACTAAGGCATACTCCCTTTTAGGTATGAGTTTAGCAATGTCTTCACAATTGCCTTGTATTACTTGATATTGAACAGTGTCTAGCCCATTCCAAATGAAATGAGTAAGAGTTGGATCAAGTTCAACATTCTTAGCACGTTGCTTCCTCAATCTTTCGGTCTTTATTTTTGCAATAAAGGTTATGAAGCTAGTTGGCGCTCCATTATCATCCTTCTTCATCTTTTATAAAATAAACAAATATATGTGTAAGTTATAAATTAAAAATAGTACACAGATGAAAAAAAACGAATGTGTAAATCATGATACCTTTTTAAATGCAAGATAAAAAGCTTTTAATGTTGATGTAGAACTTGAATCTAGATAGTTACGTATGACATCATCCCAACTATCTTCATTCAACAATCTAACCATTTGTTCTTGAATTTTCATGTATATTTCGTGACTAGATAAATAAAGTAACAAAAAGTCAATATAATGATATGTATAACAAATACTACCAAGAACAACATGTTTTATTTAAAAGAAAATTATAATCTAGAAATAAACAAAAATAATTCAACAAACTTACTTTTGAAATTGCTCGGACATTTCCTCCAATGATAATTCCCCTGACTTCACACGAGATAATATTCTTTTAACAATTTTTTCATCTTTCACTCCTTGCATTGCTCTCCAAGTTGTGATAGTTGTATCTTCTGGAAGCTATTTCAAGTCAGGACCTAATTAATTGCCGCCACATATCAATGGCTTAGACTTTTTAACCATCTAGTTTTTAATGCCAATGTTTTCCCACATGGTAAAAATCTCACCAATCAAGTTCCAAACATCTCCAGTCCTAAATGCCAATTGGAAAATGTTATCAACACCTCTAAAAATGTTATATGTCGCTAGGAAGGTTGCATTTTCCACTTTTTGAATTGGGTTTCTCTTCAATTTGATAACCTATTTCCATACAACATTCCCTTCAGAAATCTGCATTAACATTTATCCTATCCCCACCACATTTTTCTTGAAATTCACTATGAATAAATCTAACCCTTTAGATGAAAGTCATAGACATTCTATATTCATTATCTGAATTATGATCCCATGCCACTAACTTTGCTTCTATATCCGTTAAACCAGCGTAAATGATACATTTCATTGTTTCAAAACGTGGGTTATTGGGATATTCCTCCATCAATTGTCTTTGAGCTTTCATGGAATGATTCCCCCCAAGCACATAATAATTGTATTCAAAGCATTTTGACTTATCAAATGCTTCTTTGTTGGGAACTTGAACTGGATGAACAAGAAGCACATAATTAACCACATGAGCATATGGATTATACCTCATCAATGTCTTCAAGTTGTGAACATGCAGATGGTGTAGCTTTCTGACTTGATATTGATATTGTCCTTCACTTTCCTTATAGGTTTTTCTAACATTAAGCTGAAATGTACGACCACCATCAATTAAGTTTTTCTTTGTCAAATTTTATCGAATGGCATTCTGTTTTGTTTTGATAATGCCATCCTCTAAATCAGCTCCTGGTGTAATGATTTCTCTACTTTCTTTTGAAGTTCCACTAGGTTCTTGACTGCTAGTAATGACTACTTGAAAATCTTCAACTTTACTTTTCTTCGTCATAACATTCTCAACAGATTTATTTTTTGGTGTTGTTAGTTTTGGTCTTTTACGGCTCTTCTCAGTTCCAATGTCATCTTCAGTAACAACAACATATGCTTCACTATTAGTTTCAACTTCATTGTCATCAAAAGTAACTTGTTTACCCTTGCTATATTTGTCCACTAGAGACCTTTTTTTCTAATCCTTTGGATGTAGTTTTGTAGCATCATCAATTACTACATTTTGCCTATTTTCCATATATTCTTATGACATTGACTAAAAAATGCTGACAACTTTCATGATATCATGCTCTATGAAATGAATGCCTCCCAACCTAATTGAACAACTTTCAACAAAATTCTACTAAATAAAAAATCATATGTCAATAGAAAAAAATTTAAAAAAATAGCGAGACACTTTCAAGAAAAAAAAATACAAATATAAATGACAATATTTATGATGTTTTGTTTCATCTCATTTACGATTTGTTTACACAACTTTGTATATACCTCTCTCATCTCATACAGTGAATATGTTAGTTGATATTTAATCCTTTCATGTGACTTGGGAGCTTTTGTAAGTATGTAAACAACTTTAGTGTTTGGTACCGATCACATATCTATGACTCTTCCCATCAGCTCAAAAATTCCATTTTCATTCGGTATATCAATATATAGATATATATTCACACTTTGACTTTATTTTTCTTTCACATACGATATTCATGATGGGAATTTCAGCTCTTTTGAATTCTTCCAGTCTGAAATCATTTTCTTATCATTTGAGGCACTTGAAAGATTTGTAGCCATGAGATCAGGTGGAGTTTGTTCACCAATGTTTTTTGAAGATGCACTTTTAAGTGTCTTTGGTCCAGACATATTCACAGAAACCTTCTCTGACGCCATTTTCTTAAGAAATAGAAACACAATTTAGTAAACAACGAAAACATGTTAACTTAAATCGACAATGAAAATATATCCTAAATTTTTAATTTGTATCATGAGATAATTGAAATTAAAAAAATATTAACCCTATCCCCTACCTCCCATACGCCGCCCTTAACCCTACCCCCCATACCTACCTCACCCCCTACACCCGTCTAGCCCCCATTCCCCCCC
>APFE030796979.1:77691-102564 GCA_000404065.3 Pinus taeda | reverse complement strand
AGCCTCTTCGAGGGGACAACCTCCTTTACATTAATAAATGAACAATTCTTGGATGATTCAAATGAAAAAACCTCCTTTCTATATATAAGAGTCTAACGAGTCACAATATAACCCAGCCGACCTAACAATAATAATATAAAGCCACAAAAATAACAATAGAGGGATTCTATGGGGCACAGTAATAACAATATGGGGACAAAGGGGCACAACAATATTAATAAGGGGTACAACTACAATAGTACTGGGGTAATCACTAGTATTATAGGGACCCAACAAATTATGTTATCCCCCCACTCGAGGAACCATAGAAGCTAGTGAATAAAGAGTGGCAATGAGGCTAGCTTAATTTTTTGTTTCTCAATCGTAATAAAAAAGACAAGTCAAGATCAAAACATGGGTGGAATTAGGAGTAGATCAAAACTTCATCCATGGTTTCTTTAGTTAGAAAAGGAAAAAAGAAAGCCATCAAATCATTTCAAATTCACCCCTAGATTTTACAGGAAGGTTTAATGTATTTAGTCAGATATATCTAGAAGAAAGACAATTCCACTGCAAGAGAATCTACAAGAATTCAAGAGCTAGAAAAGGTTGTACTGCAATGGGTCTACAAAAAGAGAATAAAAAAATACAAGTCCTAACATAAATAAAGGTTTGTGTGGTAGATATTTACAAAGAGGAATGTGCAAGCTACATAGATGAAGAAACCAATGCTAAACTAAAATCCTTAAATCAAAGAAGGATAAAAATCACATTAGAAAACTAAGCAGGTTGGCTATTTAATATGTTTTGGCACAAAGTGACAAAAATACATTTTGTTTTATAACATTGTTAACCATGGGTGGAATATCAACATCATATGGGAAAATTGGCAAGAAAAGAGGATCAATAGCCACCTCATTCCAAGATATTCCATATGTACAAGGTCTATTTTGAGGGAATTGATAAAGTGGATGATAGAATAAATTTTAGAGAGATAGTTAAAGATGACTTCATATTTCCCCAGTTTTGTAGGTGAGGTGGGTAATGAGGCACTAATGGATCCAATATCAAAGGAACAATTACAAACAATTCTGCACTATTTCCAAAAGGATAAGAACCCTCAACCACTTAGTTGGACAATACAATTATTTCAAGGGTTCTATGATCTCCTTCAAACAAACCAATTAAAAATTGTTGAAAAATTAAAATACATAGGCATGATTTAGGAGCTTTCAATTCAACATTTCAGGCTTTAATCCAAAAAATTAAACAAGAATGAAACTTTTTATGATTTCAGACCCATGTCACTATGTAATTACATTTGCAAAATCATTGCATGTAGGATCAAAAGCCACTAAGCTGATTCCTTGTCATTAGAACAATTTGGTATCCTTCATAGGAAACAAATCGATTACAGAATAGGAGTATCCCAAGAAGGAATTTATAACATCAAACTAAGAAATTACAATCAACGTTAGTGAGCTTGCCTTTCCAAGGCATATGATAGAGAAAACTAGCTTTATTTAGGGCTACTCATCCATATAGGGTTCAATGTGCAATTGGTTAACTAGATAATTAATTGTCTTTCCTTAATATCTTTGCAATTCTAATTAATGGATCAGCCTATTTTTCTATCATGCCTACAAGAGACCATGGGTAGGTATGTCTAGTGGATCCTCTTCTATTTTTTATTGTAGAGTAGGTGGTCTCAATAGAGCTACAACAAAGTAAAAAAGAACTATAATCTCGACAACTATACAAATAGGAAGAGCCGTAAACCTGACATATTTACTCTTTGTTGATTATATTTTTCTTTTGGGTGATAGGACCAAGATGTATGCAATTAAGCTGAAGGACCCTACCCTTGAAGAACCAAAATTCCTACCTTAAAAATACCAACAACTGAGGAGATACAACAATCAATGCCATATTTGATTTGAACCTAAATAGCCTTATTATCTCTGATTATTTCCCTAATCACAATGACCAGTAGATGCTCCTCATGGATTATTTGTCTCATTCTATCTATTAATAAAATCCGTAAAATGTATCCCTATATTTGAATCTTGGGAAAAAAAAATATGATTGTTCTCATATAAATTATCCATATCTCTTGGAGCTCAAAAATCCATTTTCTTTGGATAAGCTTTATCTATAACCTCAAAATCAACCCTATTATAAGCTGAAGGACAAATATGTCCCCTTGAGCCTTGAAAAAGTATGATGGAATGACAGTGGGTGAGGACCAAATCTAGGTTTACCATGTTAGAACCTAGGTTCATTAAGATCTCGATCTTAGTTTGAAGATATCAACCATACAAACTAGGACCACCCATACTTATCATTGCCATCTCTCCTTCATCAGCAAAACTAACATACTAAGGAGATGTAACCCATGGAGGCCCATGGTAGTCATTTTAATGCAATTTATTAGAATACATGCCATGTCCACAAGTCTTTATATTTAATCTATGCATCCAATGTGGTCACTTCTTATTATGAGATTTACCACATCCGAAAATGGCATCATTCACATCATTTTGAAGAAGTCTACAAAGGTAAACATAGTTTTTTTCACATTTAAAACTTCCCTCACATTTGTTGGTTCTTGAAGCTTGAGCACTTTCATAACCTAAACAGGAAAAGTCAAGCAACAAAAATGGTCCACACTCTTTTCATCTGCTGATATTAGAATGAAGTTTTATTAGATCCATTGTTTGTTTGTTTGTTTTCGTTAGAAAAGGGTTTGTCTTGGTTTTATGTGACTTTCAAGTTATCATATGTAGCACGTTGAGAAATGGTAAAGAACAATGTGTGACATTTATCTTGCAGAAATTGATGCTAAATGAAAGGATACAAAGCTTAACCAAGCTACAGTTTACTTTGGCAAAGGCGGAGGAACATATTTAAAATATGCCTAAGAATACACCATATACAAAGTTTGAACATAAGTAATATATGGATTTTTCTTTTGAAAATATGTTCTTTTTTCTACCCAAGATATCATAGCAAGAAAAATATTGATATTGTAGAAATTGTTTGAGGACGTCATGGAGGTCGATTTTTATGATGTCATGCTTGATTGATATCTTCTCATATGTCAGTAAGACATTAAATATGAGTTAATATGTTCCTGAAACAAATCAAATTCAAATTTTATGGATATAAAATATAGAAACAAATGGCAATGCCTTCATTTGATTGTTTCTTGAATTTGTTGTGGGCAATTTACATAAAATGTGATTGGAAAAAGGATGGGGAGACAATGCAGAGCATGTCTTGGATATGACTCATTTGCTGTTAGAGATCCTTCAAGCACCTGGTCCAATGACTTTGGAAATGTTTCTAGTAGGGATTCCTACAATTTTTAATGTTGTGATTCTTTCACCTGATGGTTATTTTGGGAAATAAAATGTTTTAGGAATGCTAGATAAGACATCGGTGGGTAGATAAACAATTTTTTTATAATTGCAATGTCCATTCCATGATATCCTCTTTTTATTGTTTAATTGTATTTTGAACGTTTCTTTCGATTTCTTTTTGTCTTTAAGAAATTGAAAATACTTGGTATCATTTCCATTTAAACAACAACCAAATCTTGAAGATGAAATTAGTATTACATGATATTGATTGGAATCCTTATAGCTATTTTGTGTTAAAATATTTTCATGACTATCAAAAAAGTTTACTCTCATGTTGTTATTTGAGCACATGTTGTTTATATACTTGATCAATTTCATGCATTATAAAATGAAATGTTGTTTCGAATAAAATGAAAACTATTAAACATCACACCTCATATTATTTGTTTTCACATGTTATCTACAACTTGAGCTTTTTAGCATGTAACCTAGTTGGCATGATTGTGCCTAAGGTTTCCCTGAAGGTTGAATACTAAGTTTTATATGGTGACATTTTATTTTATTTTTTATACAGGTCATCGAGCCACATTATAGTGGCCACTATCACCCAAATGAAGAAATTTTGTTCGAATTTATTGTATGGGGAAAAATGGCTTTGACATTTCTGATGTTGAGGTATATGATGTATAAATTTGTTATAGTCTACTTTAGTTTATATTCTAATGTTAATTGTATTTCATGTCTTACACTTTGCATTGTATCTTCCTTTGTTTTCAGAAAAGGAACTCAGTATTAATGGTAAGAACAAGGAATTGAAGAAAGATACTGAGATAAATAACAATGGAGTGACAAATGAAAAAAGTGAGAGAGAAGAGAACCAATCTAGTGATACCCTTAGAGTCAATATCCCACATATTGACTAGTGTTCAAGTATTCATAGTTGGTGAATTTACCTGCAATGCCTTAACAACACAATGATAATGTTTTGAAGTGATAAAACATCATTTCATGTGTAAATTGTAGTCCAACCAATATTAAGTTGGAAACTCATATTGTAACACTTTAACTTCTCATATAATATAATTTATGTGGTTGAAATTATTTATAGTTGCACTTGATAATGTTTAGTATTGTAATTAACATATGCAACCTTGTGCTTTCATATTAGATGAACATGCACATTGTATGATATTTTTTAAATTTAGTCACAAAATCATACAAATTAATTTATGTTTATTAATATTGAACACATAAAATCAATATAAAACTACTAAATTAGTAGTTTATATTATTAATGATGAACACAAATAAAATGACTATATGACTAAATTAGTCATTTATAATGAATATTAATAAAAGTAAATGAAATGAATATAAACTATTAAATTAGTCATTTATATAATGAATATGAAACTACCAAAAATAGATAAATGACTACTGAAAATGATAAATTTGTGATTGCAAATGACGACTAAATTTTGCATATATACAACTATTAGTAGCTAATTTTGGTATCTTATAACACGACCAAAATTTGTCATATTTCTCTGGTCATTAATTGGTTTCAAATGGTGACTAAAATTTGGATATATATGACTATTAGTGGATACTTTATAGTATCTTATAACACGACCAACGTTTTGGTCATATTTCTTTGGTCATTAATTGGTTTTCTCGGGTGATCATATAGTAATATATTTTGTTGTATATTTGGTCATTGATTGTGGCAATTAATGACTAAATCAATGACCAAATTTATGACTAAATGTACTACTAAACAATAAATTGAGACAACCAATTAATAATTAAGCTAAAAATGACTAAAAGTTGGCCGCGTTATAAGATATTGTAAATTAGCTACTACCGGTCACCGATTGAAAAATGGTCATTTATATGCAATTTTTAGTCATTTTTCTAGTAATTAATTTTCTATTTTGTAGTAGTGATTGGTGAACACTGCATTTGGTTGAGTGTTGGAATTAGTTAGAATTATTGTTAATAAAAAACTGGTATATATGCATTGAAGCCACAATGAGAAACATATGGGTTGTTTGGTGTGGTTTCATCTGATATGTACACTGCTCGACATCTTGAATTCAAAGCGTTGAAATGTGCATTGATTATGGTATATACATAGGTTGAAACCTTCAAGTCAGAGTGTTTGAAGGTGCATTAAAATATTGTATATGGTATGCTATCTATTACATACTACATGAGCTCTTTTTGAAGGATGTGTGTCTTATGGTATGTTTTGATGTCAATGGTATGTATGGTATGCTATGTGAGTTGAAATTACATGACATGTTGATTAAAAAAAGGCGTGTTAAATTATTTGATAAGGTTGTGAGTATATATTGGGTCATATGGTATAGCGCATATGGTATTTAGTATATGATGGTTCATGGTATATGATATATGGTTTGAAGCTTATATGTATTGAGGTATGCATTGGTCACTATATATGAGTTGATTTGGTTCTTATTATATGATGGTATGACATATGCTATGCGTTGGTCATTTTATTTAAATGTGTTGAATTGAATATTTATATGTGCATTGTGTCATCTTGGTCTCTGGTTGTCTCTATTCAATTTTGTTGAAGCAAGTTGGGCTCAAATTATATATATGCAACGTTGATTCATTAAATTTGTTGGTATATATTTAAAACATTATTTTTATTGAGTTATTTTGACAAAAATTGTAGATACATATCATATTTTTTTTTGCAAGTTAGTGACTATTTAGGGCCTAGTTCGGAATTTCATAATGCATTAACTCATCTCCATAGTTTGAGTAGGTTCTCTCTAGGAAAGATCACTACCATGAATTTTCTATAAATATAAAGCATACTCTCATTCTTAAGGAGTTGCGTAAAGGATTTTATGAAGGAGAAGGTGGAATTCCTACAAAAAATCCTACACCTGACAAAGAAATCACCATATGGGAGAACAAGAACAAAAAGGCTTATACCTTTATTGCAACATCAGTCAATGAAAATGTGATTCTTCATAGTTCACCATTTACAAATTCTTTTGAAGCCTTAAAGAAGTTGGAAAATTTATATTACTCACACTTTGAGCTTGAAGTATTCCAATTAATGATCAAACTATTCAATTTACAATTCAAAGATGATGATCCCCTTTCCTTGGCCCTTGAAATAAGAACCATTATACATGATATAGAAGCTATAAGTGTTAAATAGATGTTTCTCTTACAACTTTCATCATGGCACTATATCCCACTTATTATCATTATCTTGAGTCATTACGAGCTAGTGGCAAACTTGAGAAGATTTCCTTTGACTCTCTTGTGGAGAAGTTTGTTGAAAGAGAGAAATATTTTGGGAATATGAAGACAGCTACTCAGTCTTTTGAAGAAGCCGTGTGCCTTACATAGAAAGAGAAGAATTAGGCACAAGATTCTTCTAGAGGAAGAGGTGGCAAAATAGGATGTGCAAGGAAGAATAATAAAGGCAGGGAAGAAGACATTGTTAGGGAGGAAGACTTGATCTTCATTGTGTATGATGAAATAGAAACGTACATGATGCTTCCACGTGTAATATCTCTTAGGACAAAATTAGACATTAAAGGAATGTAGAGAAAGAAAAATCACCAGATCAAGGGAAAGGTAAAGCACCCAAATCCACTCACTATATTGTGGCACAATGTAATATTGGAGTAAATGGAGACTTGTTTAATGCTTCACTTGCTTCATGGAAAGATGCATGGTTTCTTGATTTAGGAGAAAATTTACACATGAATTTTTGAAGAGACTTCTTTGAAGAATTGAGTGAAAATGTTGCTGGAGAAATCTACTTTGAAAACAAGTCAAAACTCAATCCATCTGAGCTTGGCACCATCAGGCTCAAAGTTCCTGGTCTCCATGACATTCTTCTACATGATGTTTTCTACCTCTCGAAGTTGTGAAGAAACTTGATGGCCTTGGTTCACATCCACTAGCAAGGACACTCCATTCACATGTTTGATGGAAAGGTTAAGGTGATAAAAGCATCAAACAAATCACTTATCATGACTGGCACAAAAGATGAAAGACTCTTGAACCTGGAAGGAACCTTTACACACACACAAAACTTTGCATAGAGATCTGAATTTGATGAAGATAAAATACCATCTAGTCTCTTATGGCGTGCTATATTTGGACATGTGAACTATGATAGTCTTCGTCTATTAAAGAGAAATGGAATTACGAGTTTGCCAACCATTCCTAGGTAACTTAAGAAATGTGATGCTTGTATCTTAGGAAAACACAACAAACAATATTTTCATGATTCTCATTCCAGATCACATAGAAATCTTCAACTGATACATTCTTTTGTGTGGCCCTATATCTATTCCTTATGAAAATGGTAATAAATACATCATGAATTTTATTGATGACTAAACTATAATGTGTTGTGTATATCTGTTGAAGAGCAAATCTAAAGCTTTTGAAGCTTTCAAAAAATTTCATGCATGGATTGAAAATGATACACAATCTCATACTGGCTCTATTCGTACTGATATGAAAAATAATATACTTCAAATGAATTTAAAAACTATATTTTCCAGCATGGGCTCAAACATCAAACAATAGTGCCTTATAATTCTCAACAAAATGATGTAGCTAAAAGAATGGACATGACAATCTTAAAAATGGTACGTTCAATGATGTTTTTTCAAAAATGTAAGGTTGATGTTCTCGTCTGGTGTAGTTCTATGTGCATTGTATATTAAAAATTGATTCCCATCTCTTCTACTTAAAAATAAGACTCCCTATGAATTTAATAATGAGATTCTACATCTTGAAGGGGGATCCCTATTTTGGATCAATATGTGGAATATACTTCTCAAGCACTCTCTCCCCCTCATGAAGCTCCAATCACCGATCAAGAAGGAACTTTGAGTGATGTGATTGAAATAATTGGAAGGCTAAGTCCTGATTCAAGCCCATCACAATCAACTTAATAGCCTAGGCCATCTCAGAAAGGTCCTCCAAGATGACTCTTAGGGACACTTGAAAGTGTTTGTCTTGATGAGGTTGGAAGGAAAGGAACAAGAAGATCTATTATATGGAATGGAGGTGATGTAGACAATTCTAATTCACCTGTTGGTATGGATGTTTCTTATGATTGTGAATTAAATTTATCTATAGATTTCGAGCCAAATTACTTCAAATAAGTTTCTTCTCATGATGAATGGAAATAAGAAATTTAGGTGGATCCTAATTTAAGAACCAAACCGATTGGCTGCAAGTAGGTCTTTAAGAAAAAGTATAAAGAAGATGGCTCACTTGATGAGCATAAAGCTAGGCTCATGGAAAAAGGTTTTACAGAAAAGGAAGGGGTCGATTATGAGGATACTCCCCCCCCCACAAAGAATTGGGCTACCATCCAAACTATCTTTACCTTGGAATCTTAGAATAGTTGGAAAGTCCATCAATTGGATGTAAAAACTACTTTATTGAATAGAGATTTGAAAGAGAATGTGTTGATTTCCCAACTAGAAGGATTTGTTGTGAAGGGACAAGAGCACAAAGTATGTAATCTTGTCAAATCCTTGTATGGCCTCAAATAAGTATTGTGATCCTAGTACAAGAAATTGACTCGACATATTATAAAACTAAATTTCAAACGCTATGATCTTGATGATGCAACTTTGTTTCCAAGAAAGTTGGAAAAACTATTTTGTATCTTATGGTGTGTGTAGATGATCTTCTAATGATAGGGAACAAGGAAAATTACATTGCATCCATAAAGGAAGAACCGATGAAAGTATTTGAAATGACAGATTTGGGATATGTTCACTACTATCTGGGTATTGAAGTAACCCATCATTCGAAGTTTATATTCCTCTCTGAAAAGAAGTAAATTGGAGTTTTTTTGAACAAATTTGGCATGACTAAGTGCAATCCTTTAACCATTCCAATAGAACAAAATTTAAATCTCACATCCACAGAAGGAAATGAATTTAAGGAAACAACAAAGCATAGATAGCTCGTAGGAAGCCTTAACTGCCTGACTACTACCAGACCAAACATTTTATTTGTTGTTGGAATCCTATCTGGGTTTATGAAAAATCCTTATGAGGGTGATTGGTCTTCTGCAAAAAGAGTTCTAAGGTACTTGAAGGGAACTCAAGGCTTTTGAATCATGTATACACAGGTGGATGACTTCATCTTGATTGGATTCTTTGATTCAAATTTTGATGGTGATAAAGAAAATGTACTATCTACTTTAGGCTATGTTATGAGTCTCAAATCAGGAGCTATCTCCTCGAGGTCACACAAACAATTAGTTCCACCAGATTCCACAATAGAGGTAGAATATGTGGCAGTTGTAGAAACAATGAAGGAAATTGTGTGGCTTAGGAAATTTCTTGAAGATTTATAGGAGAATAAGTGGATTCTACTACACTTTTGATTGACAATACTTTTGTAATAAAGCTGGGAAAGAACCCAAAGTTACATAATCAAACCAAGCATATCAATACAAAGTATCACTTGATTTGACATCACGTTGAGGCCAAGACTATTCACCTACACCATTGTTCCACAAATAAGCAAATGGAAAGCATCTTCACCAAAGTGTTTGGAAGAGAAAAGTTTGAAAGATTCAAAATGATGCTTGGACTCACAAACATCTCCTCAAATTAAGGGGGGAAATGTTGGCACCTAATCTTTAAGGAATACGAAAATTGTAAATAACATAAATAATAAAATAAAGAAGACAAAGAAACATTAGAATATAAATTCCAATAGTATCCCTCTCCTTGTATATATTCATGATTTCCTCTTAATGCAAAATCATTTTGTTCGGGGAGTTATATATATATATATATATATATATATATATAATATATATATATATATATAATTCTTTATTTCTTAATAAACCTTTTTTTTTTTTTTCCCAAAATTGTTGTTTTCTATTATATTAAATAAGTACAAACACACACACAAGGGACACACATAGAATAACTTTTCACTCGGAAATTTACTTAAAATCTGGCAAACAATTTTCAATTATTTTTTGTTGTTTAAAATAAATTTTTAATGCAATAAATGGATTCCAGCACCTGAAAACCCTGGAATCAAATTAATATAGATTAAACATTTAAAAAAAATCAAGTTTTTAAAAATCTTTGATCCACATTTTGATTAAAAATAACGAAAAAAATGGGTTTGGAAACAAGGTCATTTCATCTAAATGAGTCCAGACTTCTATATATATATATGAATATTTATTTATAATATTAATATATTAATATAGTTTTTTTTCCTCAACCTCTTTGCTTTAATCTTTAATTTTTAGATTTTTTTTTTGATAAATTATGAATGTTTTATTAAGTAATAACATAATTCTTAATTACCTTTTAAATTTACTACATTTACGATTTTTTTAAAGAATGTTTTAAAAAAATATTTCAAAATTTTGTTTTTAAATAATTTTTTATTGATTTTTTTTTGGTGTGTTGCATAGTTTTATTTTATTTTATTTTATTTAATAGTTAATATAATTTTTTTGAAAAAATAAATTTCATTTTTTTAATTAAAAATTATGAATGACATTATTTTTTTAAATGGTGGTTTTAATGATTTTGTGTAAGTTAATGATAATTTTATATACCTTAGCTAAGAATATATTACAATTTTAGTGCCCTATTGAAAATGGGTTAAGTTGTCTTAGGCTAAGATCTTGATAGTGTAAAATTTCCCTTGGAATAATAACTCTTTGATTTAGGTGTTGATTTTTAAGGTTTACTTAGCCATGATATTGGGTTTAGAATATCATGGTCAAAAAATGTTAAATTTTAGGGTGTTTTGTACTCATGATATTTGAGTTTAACTCCATGGTTGTGATATTTGGTTTAAAATGTCATGGTTGAAAAATGTTAGATTTTAATATTTTTTGTACTCTTGATATTTGATTTAGTTCCATAGTTAAAAAATATGAGAATTCTAAGGTTTTTCAGAGTCATGTTGTTTGATCTTTAGTGCTATGGTTGAAAATTATTGGGATTTTAAGGTTTCTCGTGATCACGATTTTTGTTTTTAATGTCATGGCTAAGGCGTGTTCTCTCATTTCTTTTTCAAAATAAGAATTTTTTGGGTTGGAGTTCTTATTTTGAAATTATAGTTCTCATTAAGTCAGTCACATTTTTACGTTTTTAACTAAATTGATTAATTAAAAAAATGCCATATAAACACGAGTTATGGTTTTTTGATCATGTGGTATTAGTAAGCCATGATATTTTCCCATGGTATCATAACAAAATCTATTTATAGGTTAAGACTATCCATGATAAAGTGGAGATGAATCTCATGGTTTAAGAATCTTGTTACATGTTTTTTTTAAATGTATATATGCTTAACTCATATATATTAATTATTTTTTATAAATAATAATAATAATAATAATAATAATAATAATAATATAATATAATATTATTAAATATTAGAATTTGAGATATATCAAGAGGTATGTGTTTTTTTATGTGTTTTTTTTTGTAAGCTTGGTAGGACTACATCTTCATCATGTCCATCTTCTCACTACGATCGGGGTGATAGCTCAAGATTTGAACCCAATACTTCCGGTTCGGTGAGACTTCATTTCCACTGCCATTGACAATTTAGCTACCCCAAGCGAACAAGAGGTATGCGTTTTGATTCCTATCAAGATTTAATTTTATAAAGCTATCATATTTTAGTACTTTCATGTTTTTTTTGTTTGTCAAGTGGTCTGAGTTCCCCAAAGATTACATTAGGCTTGACTTTTGACTTGAGAAACCGTGACCCATGGACGTCTAAGCCATCAAAATCACCTAGGTATCACACTCAACTTGTGCCACACTGGCTGTTAACATGGTTGGATTATTCCTACGAAGTTTTGAACCAGTGACCTTCACACCATGGAGTGAATTAACAATACACTCACCACGGTTTGCTCTATGCCATGGGCATTTAGTCTTTTAATGTTATATGCATAGCTTAGAAAGAAAATATATTAAAAGTATTAAGTTTTTATATATTTATTAACTAAATATAAACATGAAATTCTACAAAATCATGGTTATATATAATATATATATATAATATATTATATATATATATATATATATTCAACATTTCATAAATACATATGTTTTTTTGTTTGTCAAGTTATCTAAGTTCTCTAGAGATTACATCAGACTTGACTTGTGGCTTGAGAAGCCACGACCCAGGGGCATCTAAGTTGTCAAAATCACTTGGGGATCATACCCATGATGGGCCACACTAGCCATAAATATGGCTGGATATTTTTCCATGGAGTTTCAAACCGATAACTTTGAAATCACAAAGTGACTTAATTGTACACGCCATCACTGTCTCTATTCTACACTCAATAAGAAAACTTTCATAATACATATAATTGAATATGCTTATGGAACTTTTCTTTGACATGTTTTATTCCAATGTGATTATATCTATATATATATATATTATATATATATATATATATTATATATATAATTATATATATATATATATATATATTATATATATATATATATGTTTCTTAGAAAAGACTTTATTGTATTATTAACTAAAATTTTAAAAAATGTTTTACTATAATGTTAATTTTTATATTGGTATATCACTAAATTTTAAACATAAAGTTTTCCAAATATGATGGTTAGTATATATGATATCATTAATTTTTTTTTTAAATGTGATATTAATATATATTATTCCAATAATTTTTATTAATAAAATCAAAATTGCAACCAAAATTTTTGTGGACTCATTTTTTTGTTATATTTTTATTTTTTATTACTTTTCTATTGAAAAGTGACAATTATAGTTTACAATTATTGAGCTGAGAGGGTCATTCTTAGCCTAGTATGATGTGTAATCGATGTTGTTCTTCATTAAAATTGAAATTTTTCTGATTGGCCAAAATAAAAATTCAAAAAAATTTTTAAAAATAAAAATAAATAGATAAATATACAAAAACATTTAAATAATGTGGGCTCATAGAAAAAATTGCACGTGAATAAATGGATCCCTCTCGGCTCATTATAGATTCATATTTAAGATGGATCTATTGTGGTTAATTTTTAACACTTCACAACAACATTTTATCTAATTCCCAACTATAACATCTCCTTTATACCAAGTTGTAGAATGCCTCTTGGTGCAATGAATACCATTAACCCTTTATACCACTTCAATTCAATATCTTTGAATGCATTTTCATGTAGGACATAATGGTCAAGTTAAATGATCAATGCAAATCGAAAAGTAGTATGGCCTACAAGCTGCAATTAAAAGGTGTTCTCTTCCTTGATGTTCCTCTTAACTACAATTTCAAACCAAGCTCTTTGAATATATTTCATGTATATAAATGATTGATATGAATTTCCATTTTATTTTGATTTTCATAACAATGATGGAAAAATATCTTTCTCCAAATGCAAATAGAAGTGTGTGCAATTTATGCACTTTACATTGTGTTTTGATACTCATGTTGTATCCTAAACCATTTTCATGCAATGCCCTTGCCACCCAAAATATTTTTCCACGTGATGCACATGTGAAAATCAAAACAATATTCCATATGATACCCATGTGTGTCTAAAATAATTTTCCATGTGATACACATGTCACATCCAGAATAATTTTCCATGTGATACATAAGGAGTCCATATCCAAAGGAAGGATAGCACAAAATTATAGGTTGATTGGTTTAAAAGGATCATTGTATAATGGGGTACCTAGTAAGGCATTCCACCATAATCTCAAGAGACTCATGTCAAGGCATTTTCTCTTATGGTTTATGAGTACTAGATTGCAAATTATCTATGGGACTTTTGTTGAAAATTATTGTTCTCTAGTATACATATCCATGTAACACATAATTATTTTTTCATGCGATACCTAGGTTGTGACCAATGTTTTTTCTAGTGATACATAGATCACATGATTTTTTTTTTCCATGTCACACCCATGTCACACCAAAAATATTTTTCTATGTGATACACATGTTGCACCCCAAAACAATCTTCTATGTGAGACATATGTTGCACCATTTTATTTTTACCATGTGGTACATTAGAATGCCAACTCCAAAGGAAGGTTAGCAGAAAAGGATGGATTGATTGGACGAGATGAGTTATTATCTACTAGGGAACCTAATAAGGCACCCAAACACTAACTCAAGAGTCACCCCTCTGAACATTTTCATTTGTGGTTTATAAGTGCTAGATTCCAAATTATCATTGAGATTGTTGAAAGTAGTTGTATTATATTATACATATCCATATCACAACCAAGACGTTTTTCTAAGAGATACATAGGTATCACCCAAAACAATTTTCCATGTGGTTCCTATGTCACACCCAAAATAAATTTTTATGAGATAGACGTATTGCGCCCAAACAAATATTCCATGTGGTACACATAATGAAATCTCTTATGCAATACCCTAAAACAATGAATGAATAAAAAATATAGATACTCAGCTATACCCAATGTGATTTTTCTTTCCACATGGAAAAACACAAGTCTAAGACTTTGATAATTGAATGCCTTAACACTAAATTAACATAGTTTAGAAATCACAAATGTAATAATTGTATAAGTTGACATATTAAAATAATATTAGGAGAAGTGAATATGATGATCCCTTTGTACCACAACTTTAATTCAATCTCTTTGAATACATTTTCATATAAGACACAATGGTCAAGATAAATGATCAATATGAATTGTAAGGTAATATCTACTATAAATGCAATAAAAGATGTTCACTTCCATGATTTTCCTCATGTACTAAAACTTCAATTCAAGAGCTTTGAACAAATTTTCATGTAAGACATGATGATCAGTATAAATTAATGAAACACATTTCCACTTAAACTTGTTTTTCATAAAGACAATGGAAAATATTTGCTTCTAATGCAAATAGAAGTGCATGCAATTTATATACTCTTTCTAATGTTTTAGTACCCATAATTCACAAGAAAACATTTCTATGCATACTCATGTTTTGACTAATTTTTTTCCGTTTGATGTCGATGATGCACCTAAAATAATTTTTGATAAGATACAAATGTCACACCCAATTTTTTTTTCCATGCAAAATATAAGGAGGCTAGCTACAATGAAGGTCAATAGAGAAGGATGGATTGATTGGGTGAGATGGTTCACTACATAGTAGGGTGGGGTGTGACATGGGTACAACATGCATATCTCATGTAAAACTATTTTGAGGGCAACATGTGTATCACATGGAAAAATGTTTTAGGTGTGAAATGAGTATCACATACCAAATTGTTTTGGACATGACCTATGTATCCCTTATTAAATTGTTTTCCAATTGTAACAAATCTATTGCATAGAAATTTTATTTGAAATCTAGTACTCATAAACCACAAATAGAAATAGCTAGTACTAGGGTGTTATTGTCATCTGTGGCTTATGAGTACTAGGTTTCAAATGCAATTTTCTATGCAATAGCTATGTTGCAATTGGAAAATGATTTTCTAGGTGATACATAGGTCATGTCCCAAGAAATTTGGGATACGATCCCTCTTATTGTACCCAAAACAATTTTCCATGTAATACAAATGCTTATTCCAAAACAATTTTACATGAGCTACACATGTTGTACCCATGTCATACCCAAAACAGTATGCCATGTGATACACATGTTGCACCCAAATTTTTTTTCCATGCAATACACATGAGCCAAGATCTTATGCAATACCCTAACTCAAAGAATGGAACAAACTTCGAGATACTCTACTATACCCAAGATTGTTTTTTTGGCATGATAAGGCATAGGTCTAAGACCAAAACTTGTACAAACTCCCTTTACTCATCTCACAAAAATTTCCTTCCTTCTGACATATCACACCTAAAATGTTTTTCCCCATGACACAAAACTCATCATACTAAAACTACCTTTAGTCACAACATATTGGATCGTTGTGAAATTGTCCAAATCATGACCAAGGGAAAGGGCAAATTAAATTCTTTTTCATTCCTTCTTCATTGCATCATTGGAATGTGTCTTTCCATGCTAATTTTTGCATGCCTTAAAGTTGTCTTTCTCTCACTATATTGTGGGGTAGATACCTTCACTTGCCATGTAGCCCATGATCCAAAGGATTCCACTTTGGAAATATATTGCATGGAGCAAAGATTTTCAAGTTATATCACATGGCCAAAACTTTCCACTTTCACCATGTATTGTATGGGACAAAAAATTCCACTTTGGTGATGTATCACATTTTGCAAAGTTTTCTACTTGGGTGATATATTACATGGCAAAAAAATGTCCTTCTCTACACATTGCATGGGCCAAAACTTTCAACTTGCATGATCTATTGATGGGCCAAGACTTTCCACGTGGGTGATGTCTTGCATGGGCTAAAACTTTCCACTGTCCACTTGTCCATTAAAACATTTCACTTCACTTAAACATTGCACGGTTCCAAAACTTTTTTCCTTCGCACGCAAGGTTATATTCCAAGGCCTTTGATAGATTTACTAGATAATTGACCATTCTTAAACACAATGTGCATTAATCAAATCATTCTGTCCATGCTTTTCTTTGAGCTGTCCTCAAAATAAACCAACTTCCTCGTCCATCTCATTAAATCATTGCATGTTGTATGTTTGTCTAATTCAAATGGTTACGTCAACAAAATAAACTACATTTCTGGCAACTATTGCCTCTTGTTCTAAATCTCAACCATATACAAGAACTTGTTTCTTTTGCAACTCCCTTTCTTGCAACTATTGCTTCTTATTCTAAATCTCAACTGAAGAAAGGAACCTGTTACTTTTGCAACTCCCTCTTGTTAGAATATGAAATAAATGGAATCTGCTTTAGGCAATGCTAGCTTCTGTAGGCGTTATGACAAAGTAAAGATAAGGAAAATTAATCTAGTAACTTCTCTTTTTCCATTTTTCCAATTAGGCATTCTCTTCTGTACCTCTTTATCTTTGGCAATCTTTATGTACATCCATTTGGCTTGTCAAAGCAAGCCAAAAAGTGTCTATCAGAACAATTTTGCCATGCCTAATATATAATTACAATACAACCAATATATAATTACAGGGAGTTAATCTTTTAGGAACAACAGTTCGCACGATTCATGAGAGAACTGGTGGTCCATAGGCTCACCGTGTTTCCCTTAAAGCATACACCAAAATCCACCGAATTATCAAGATGCTGATAACCTTATAAAAATCAACCTAGAAATCAGAATCTAGCTGCACTATATTATATAACAAAGCTCTTCTTTATGTTCTTCGATCAGTTTGAATAGAAGCATTTGTATTAAAGTTTCCGGTACCACCGCTCACTGCAAACGAGCACAAAAGTCAAAAGAAAATGTTTTAATTGGACACAGGATTTGTCTGTATCAATTCCATTAAGCTTCATAATCATGCAGCTACTTTTAATAAAGTCTAAAGCATCAATTTCCCTAACTAAACAATAATTTCCCCAACTAAACAATGAACTGAAATTGGGTGAGAATGTTTTTATGTGGCGACATGCTTGGTTTCTATTTAAGCAACCTGACCTGGATAATTGTGCTTATCCATATTGTTAAAAGGGTTAGGGTTTTTTTGCCTGTGGTCCAAGGCTTTGAAAACCTGACAATGATTTCCTAAAGTGAAAACACGCAGACCCATATACAAAGCACGCGCAAATCAGAATTAAAAGCAAACAAACTATATAAAAATATAATGCCCACTTGATAATTCACTCCAAATCTGTTATTCCTTCACACCCAGCTTGTCCGATACAAATGGAACATTTCCATTTCAAGCCAACTTTATTCTGAGGTTGGTTTCAGAAATTTGCTCTCTAGATGGGGTTATATTTCTGGGCACCCTTAGACAACACAGGGAGTTGGTCTTGCTTTGCCTTGCTTTTCAAACATAAACATAACGAAAGGAAGGGATTCACAGTTCTCTGCAGTCAAACGACACATCGCTTTCTTGCATTTTCTTATGAGTGTTCGGCGGGATGTCAACCATTGGAAATATTTGAAAAATATATACATACCGAGGAATGGTTGTGTCAAAAATGGAATGTTAGCTGGCCAGCAATTTGTATGGTTGGAAACAGGCTGAAGATTTTGCGTATCGTACTTAGGGTTAGCATTGTCAATATTCAAGTGAAAACAATATCAAGTAGCCTCGGATGCGATGTCTCCTTTAAGTCTGGGAAAGCAGATTCTGTTTTCACTTGGGAATACCAAAACAGACCATTCCATGATCTATTTCCTAGAAGCTTTCCATCTATTTCCCAGAAACTTTACATTTTAAGAATAATATATGCGGTTGGAGAAATCGTTGATCTTTCTTAGTTTTGGTTGATTAATAAATTAAAAATTACTGATTGATTGGTGGGGGGCTTTCCAACTTAGTTTGATAGAGATGCTTAGTAATTGAATAGTTAAAAATAAGTAAAAAATAGTTTGATAGAGATGCTTAGTAATTTGGAATGGTTAAAAATAAAGTAAAAATTAAATTAAAAAAAATAATAAAAAAGATTATATTTACACAACACTAAATATAAAGAAATTATTTCAAATACAATTTTTAAGAGTAAAAATAAATTTGATTATCAATCCAAAATTAAAATAAATCTTTACTTATTTTAACAAACTCAAAATTTCTACTTTCCCACATTTTTTTAACTAATAAATAAAATCGTAATTGGAGTGGGTTTGGAATCGATTCAATCCGTTACAATTATAACAATGGAATATATCATTCACTTATAATACAAACAATGATGATGTATTTTAACATCTTAACAACCTCATAATATTATATTTAACACTTTCCATAACATTCTTTATCAAATAAATTATTTCTAAGCTATACCCAAAACCCAATGGTTGTGATCTTTATATAATTTGCATATGAAAGATAACAGGAAACTGAATAAAATATTCTGGAAGGATACATGTTAGATTGATAAATAAGTAAGTAAGACGAAATGTGTTCAGAAGTTCTTGGTCCACGAGATGTTGGGTGTGAACATCTCTAACATATGTTCTTATTTTGTACTCCTTTGTTTACCGATGCGATGTATTTGTTAGTTTTTATACCATTATATGATTAGGATATTTGACTTTGGAGGATACTTATGCACATACACAGCAACGAGATACCAAGAAGAAAAGCCAGAAAGCCAGTAAATGTGACAATAATCTATGACAACAGCTTTGATATATTGTAATCGATTCCAGTAAAATTCGTTTCACTTGGGATTAATTCTCCTTTATGAACTCGTTTTTATAAGTTAAATGTGTTTGACTTTAGTTGGTCACAGCCTTTGTAAAGCATTTTATATATATATATATATATATATATATATTATAATAATTGATGAGATATAAAGTAAATATTTGTGTATAAAAGCAATTGGTGATAGGGTATTTTGTTAAGATATTTTATGTTTAAAAATGATATTGGTTAAAAATTTTGTGAGTATAAATCTAGTCATTAGCGTAATGGTGTTTCACAAATTAATTTCATTAAAACAAAGAAAGAAATTTGAAAAGAAATTTATTAATTTATAATTATGGTTACATAAAGTAAATAGATATTTGTTAAATAAATTAAATAATTAAAAATGGTTATTTGATATATTTATTCTTATTTGGTATTTGATTAACTTTCTTTAGTTATTTATAAAATATTGATAGTAATATAGACAAATCAATGGCTGAGATTTATTTTCAAAATAATTATGCCTTTTTGACTCTTTTAATTAAATTGAGTAATTAAAAAAATGTCATGTGAACAATAGTCATATAAAATGAGTTATGGTTTTTTGGACATGTGGTATTGATAAGCCATGGTATTGGCCTATGGTATTGTAACAAAACCTATTTATAGATCAAGAATCTCCATAGAAGTAGGTACTAATATATGATGGGAAAACTTCATTTACATATTTATTTTAGGAAATGTAACAAAGGTTAAAATCAATAAAAGTAGGCTATAAAGGAGCATATTTAAATATTTTGTTTAGAAAGTGTATTAAGAGCTAGGGTTCTCTAAAATAATTAATTAGAATGAGTTTGTTTTAATAATATATTAGATTATTTAAGTGATATAAAAAGTCCACTAGTGTAATTCTTTTACAAATAGTAAAGATATTCATGAGGTTGGATTTGATATTTTATAAGAATAGAAAATGCAAATCATTCTTCATTATTTAAGCTATTATTTAAGCTATTTCTTACTGTTTGTATAAATATGATGTTGCTTACTAAATGGGTATGTAGAAGTGCATCAATTTTGGTATCATAATCTCTAAATCACTATTTGTTTAGCATTGTATTTTGGTATCATAATCTCTAAATCACTATTTGTTTAGCATTGTATTGCAGATTTGTAGTAAGTTGTTTTCTTTGTTGTGTTTAGCTATAATTTTAGTGTTGTCAACTTGCATTTAAGGAGGAGAGAGCATCCGCATCTTGGAGAGACTTGCATGTGGAGTGAGGTTCTGCATGAATGTGGTGTCAAGGATGTGAACATAGCCATTGTTAAAAGCGAAGGAAAATTTTGAAGTGGAGATGAAGAGACTCCATATAGCAAGAATTGTCAGGCCCAGTTGAGGTAGTCGTGTGAAGATTACTCCCTTGTGAAAGAGCCATTGAGTACTAGTGATTTATTATTACTCTATAGTGTTTGCAATTCCTCATTGGCACTCTCAGATAGCGAGGAATATTATTTTGTTATTCAGCCAATAGGAATACCTCTGCATTAATTTTTACACATCGGTTTTCTCAACACCCCTGTGACATTGACATCCATTTGCGGAGTTATTGTCAAGGGAACACAAATTGTTGTAGCAGGTGTGCAAGAATTGTGCTGACATTACTGCGGCATGTTTGTAGTTGAGAGATAATCATTCGTTTCTAGCCTGTCATGGACAAAATCAGTGATGATGAGGTTGGCTTAATATTGAAGAGGGTAACAAGATACACAAGATTGTTTAGTTACATATTAAATGCAAACGAATATTATTTATTAACCATGTTATGATGTGTATCTCATGTGTGTCTATTGCATGGTTGATCGAATCTAAAGGCTTAATCCTACTCGATTGTATTAAAACTTGTACTTGCATTTTACAGAAATTTGAATGTTCCAAGGGAAAGCTGATTGGATCTCTCTGATTTATATTGCATTTATCTTCTATGTATTGTAAACATGTAGTCTGAGTTGTTAGCGTTGTTAATGACGATTGCATAAAACGGGTTGCGGTTTTCACAGTCTTTCCAACTCTAAAGTAATCGAAGACATTGAATTTTCATATTTTCAATGTTTGTATAGAAGTTTAGCATGGACAGTTTAAAAAAATAGGAAAGAGTGATTGTATCTTTCTACGAATTTATCGAAATAGGGTGCACAACTAGTGGTATCTGACACACCACAAAGTCAAGATATGAGTTAAAGTTGCAGATAAAATTGATACCTGAGTAGAACTGAAGCATGGTGAAGACATTACTGAAGACATGGATAGTAAAAAGGAAGAATTTTGGTGAAAAAAATGTTCGGAATAATGAATTGTGAAGAGAAAAAGAAATAGCTGAATTAAAGGAGAGTCTAACTGTTTTAATGGAGCTAGTACAAGAGGGAAAAAAACTTGGAAGCTCAAAAAAAGGTTAAATGCCCTATTGTGAAATCATATGTAAAGAATTTGACACAAGGTGAAAATATGGGTTAAAACATGTTTAAAAAAAAACCAAAGAAGTTCAGTGTGAGTAATAGGGGAAAGGAAGTTCACTATTGTGAACATGCTCAAAGAGCTACTATTGGAAATGAGGATGAGGATATGTATAAGGTTTAGGATAAAAGTCTCATGAAAGAGTTTAGACCAGTACCAAGAGAAGATGCAAAAAGCATCTAAAGAGAAAAAAGAGCTTTGAATTTTTCAAAATGATAATTTGTGTATGACTGTAGGAATTGAAAAAGATGAATAGAACTTAGATGCAATATAAATAGAATATGGTCAGGAATTAAAACTTCTAGAAAAATGGCTATCAAAGTCCAAGATTCGTGAAAATTATACATAAGTTGCAGAAGAACCAAGGGTTTGAAAAAAGTCTTTATAAAGGAGGCAACAAATTATGCATATGTTAAAGATAAGGAAGATAGAATATGATCAGGAACTAAAACTTCTAGAAAAATGGCTATCAAAGTCCAAGATTTGTGAAAATTATACATAAGTTGCAGAAGAACCAAGGGTTTGAAAAAGGTCTTTATGAAGGAGGCAACAAATTATGCATATGTTAAAGATAAGGAAGACGACTATCATGTTATTGCACGGTGGATTGATAAACAAATGAAAATAAAGTTCTAATTTTTTGTATAAGTGAAAAGGAGATGGGAGTAGGCAGTCTTCCCCAAAGTAGTAAGAAGACAAAGTATGGGATCCTAGAATGTTGCAACCGCAAGTCAATGGTAAACAACAAATTCAAGTTTGGGATCGAGGAAGAGAAATACTAAATAAAATAATGTGATAAAAAGTCAATGGTAAATAACAAATTCAAGTTTGGGATCGAGGAAGAGAAATACTAAATAAGGTAGTTGCACCTAAATTGATTTCATACTTTTGAGTATAGGTGATCACAGTCAAGAGTGATGAACATGAGTATATGAAAAACGAAGAGCATCATTTTAAATCTTTATTTCCCTATATGCAATACGATCTAGATCTAGGATTCTCTACGATCTAGGATTCTCTAGAATAATTAATTAGGATGAGCCGGTGTTATTCATATATTATGTAATGTAACTAATATATAAAATAAGTATATAGTTGAGGGGTTGAATGCTTTTAGGGATAGTAAAAAAATTTATAGGATTGTATTTGACATTTTCTTAGGAATGAAAAGTAAGAATATTATTTAGTTATTGAAGCAATTTTTTTTATTATGAGTATAAATATGATTGTTGAAGAATAAATGAAGCTATTTTTTACTATTGGTAAATATATTTGTGAAATATAAATGAATATTAGGATAAATTATTATAATATTTTTAAATTGAATATATGATTAAAAAATATAAAAATCAAGGTCAAAGAAAAATGATAAACATGTTATGTAAGTGGAAAACCTGTGAACTTTTTATGAAACCAATGTTTCGGACTAGTTAGGTGAGTCTATCATGAGGGCAATGAGATCAGTATTTTGAGAAGAGAGTCGTGAAAATAATGGAGCTAATATGAGTGTGGAAAGGTTTCTAGCTCTTGAAATTCTCATCTTCTCAAAATTTAAAGCATTGTTCATAATGTCCCTTCCATGGTGGGACTTAATGGTAAACATGTTAAAAAAAAATGATAAACATGTTAAAAAAATGATAAACATATAAAAGAATGTTTGGAACTACTTTAAGAAAAGGAAAAACCCTTATAACTCTAGATATTAGCTATATTTTCATTCATAAATTTTTCCTATAAAGGGAGCTTTCTTTGGGCTCTCTTTGCTTATTAGTATTTGCCAACGCATCTATTTGAGTGTTGACAACTATTAGTTTAGCATTGATCAATACAACTTATAATGTATAACTTTGAAAAACAATTTTTTTATTTTTCAATATTATTGCAAAAAAAAATTCAAACATTTGATTTGAAGGGCTTATTGTAGCATTTACCCACGTGGATGTTATAATTTTTGGATTCACTTGCAATATTTATGCCATGAATATTATATATATATGGAATGATTTTTTATTATTAAAGGAAAACAACCAAAATTAAAGTTTTTGAAAAGTTAAGTAAGTATTTCCATAAAAAAATGGATAGTGACAAGATGTAAATATATATACTTACCAAGATTTACTACACACCATTATTTATGTGTTCTTTATCACTTTAATAAGTAGGAATAAAAATGTAAATGTATAGACTTAATAGTGATTACTACTCACTAAAATTTATGCAACTCCTTCCCCCTTAGATCGCAATAATTTTTTCCATTTCATGTAACAATTTGGATTTTTTATGAAAGCATAATTTCCATTTAGTAGCAGGGACTAAGCTGTGGTAGTTGTATGATGCATTTATCTCTGTGAAAAGAGAAACTCATATACACATATGAATAATTATGTGAAGAATTACAAATATATAGTTTACATTCACACTATTGATATATAAAGTGGAACATTAGAGTTGTTTCTGTGAAATTATATGAAGAATGACAAATACATAGTTTACATTCATAGTCTTGATATTATTTATCTTAAATATGCCTCACCCTATAAGTTGTTCAAGGATGACATGTGTAACTCCATCGATAAGTATCCAAATACACTTGGAATATGGAAGGAGTAGTAGGTGAAATTTCCACGCCCATTGTCCATGTTGTATACTAGAAAGGGAGCATTTTCTTCTGTCAAATTTGGCATACTAGAAGGACTTTCCATATGTAGTTATATGTGTAAATTTGTTCCATGAAAATTGTGTGTATCACATTCAAATTGTGTGTCTGTAAATTCTTTCCACATT